>JAADYF010000225.1:0-30701 GCA_023338175.1 Phytopythium delawarense
GCCTCGCCCCATGGCAACTGACCGGCCCACGCCACTCAATAAATGACCATCATTCAGATCACTCTTAATATATTGAAATTTGTATGGGTTACGGGTTACGTTGTGGTGTGCGTAAAGTCGTTCGCACCCCGAGGCCCGTGGCCACTGACGCGGACGTAAATTTGCACCTGAAGCCGTATGAAATCGGTAATAAATGCCCATACACGGTGATCGAATACGTTTGATTTGCAACATATCCAAATGGCGCCGCGTAATTCGCAGTAGAAGCTGAGAAATCGTCGATAATCTAAAATTTCAGGGGTGTGTGCGTATATTTGCTGCGCGCAGTGTTCTTGATTCGTCCGATCTACGGGATCTGGGATTATTTCACACGTGGTTGACGCCATCGTGGACACACGTATGTCACTAAACTGTCAGTGTACTGTCTCTGTTGACGCAATCGTTGCCCATGTATGTCACTAAAATGTCACTATAACAGATTGAATGACGCAATCGTGTTTTCTCTTGCGGACACCGGATGTGGAGTGGGTCACACCATGTTATATACGTGGTCCACACTAATAATATCTTCTTTTGTATTTTACGGATTATTGCATAAATCAAATACTAAAATACAGTCATTATATCGTCGATAGGCTGCCTCTCCAATTTTGAAAGATTGAATTTTCTTATGAACATTAGGTAGAAAAATTGTAGTATATGAATAGATTGCAATATAATGATGTAAGAAATTTCAAAACACATTCGAACACATCCCGTCATTCTGTATAGGGCTATCCCAAAATGCAGTCACAAGTCCTTAAAAAGAGGTATCGTGGCTTCAGTTTGCAATGTTGGCATAGCGCTATCCCAAAATACAGCCCCAAGTCGTTAAAAAGAGGGATCCCGTAATTCTGCATATTACAACCATCACTCTGGATTGTAGCGCCCCACACTTCCATGAGGCTAATCGCGTGCTATCTGCTGACCCCGTGGGCAAGCCCGCATCGACGCAAGAAGACGTACATCGGGTTCACGGTGGACCCCTCATGCCGCCTGCGCAAGCACAACGGGCAACTGAAGGGTGGTGCGCGCTACACCAAGTAGTTCCGCCCTTGGATGACTGTGTGCGCCGTCCTGGGCTTCCCAACAAAACGGATCGCGCGTCAATGTACGATCGAATAAGATGTGACGATATAGGATTGGCGTCGTAACACTCCATGCGTGCATGTTGTAGTTGAATGGCATTGGCAACACCCGATGTCGAGCAAATGGGTCGGGGACTGGTGGAAGAAGAACCAGAAAACCAAAGGGGTCGGCTCAGCCTGCACTGCTCGTCGCAAGCTGGTCGAAGTGCATCGGTTGTTCGGCGTGGACGGCGCATCATGGAGCAGCATACCGCTACACTACGTCTTCACCTCCGCAGCAACCGCGAAATGGGGTCGCAAGCTGGGTAAGTTTGACGTTTTACCCAACAATGTCCATCGGCACATGTGGTCACTACAGATCGTCAAGCAACTCGTACGCGAGGGCGAGGCGAGCGCTCCGTCTGCCGCTCGGCTCGAGTCCGCCATCAAGGCCCGCGCGCGCCTTGTCCGCAAGGTGCTACGCAATGGTGGGCTGGTCAAGGTCCCGGCGGCGGCGCCAGCGAGCCCGACGAGCACGGCCACTGGTGGGGCGCGCCAGAGCAAGGAGGGTCCGTGGGCCCGCTACTTCCTGCGCCTGGATGAGCACCAGAGCAAAACTGTGAGCCTGAGTATTTGCCGCTTCTGCCTGGCGGCGCACACGGCTGCGCCGAACACTGTGCCGCCGCCGTGCAAGGTGCCCGCGCGCCGCGCCAGCCAGGTTCCGCACCTCAAGCGCTGCGAGCACACCCCGCAGGGCCAGACGAGCGCCGAGGTGGACGCTATGCTCTCCGTTTTCGGCACGTTCGCTGTGCCCTACAAGGCCAAACACCGGGTGACCAAACCAGAACAACCCTTGCGCAAAGCCGGAAGCAAGCGCCTACGGGACGACGCGGAGGCGTTCCAGAAGTTGTCGTCTCGCCTGTGATTCTGCATATTTTTTTGTTGTTGGCGATCCAACATGGCCGTTTCGATCATTCGTCTAGGGTTTATCCGTGCAGTGTGCTTGGAAATCCAACCTGAGTGGATATTTGGTCGGTTCGTTCGATCCACCACACAGTGTCCGCCAATCGGATCCAACAGCGAAAAAAAAAATTGCGTGGAAATCGCCATTTGAGCAAGGAGAAGCGCGCGCGGAGAGATGGCGGCGGAGATGGCGCCGGCCGAGTTCGACGTGGAGCTGCACGCCAAGTACCTCGTGGGCCTGCGCAACAAGAAGGAGGACTTTGAGTCGTGCATGGTGGAGCACATGCGCGTGAGCGGCATGTACTGGGGCGTGGGCGCCATGGCGCTGCTCGGCCGCGAGCAGGACATGCAGCCGGCCGAGATCGTCGACTGGGTGATGCAGTGCGCGCACCCGGACGGCGGCTTCGCGGGCAACGTGGGCCACGACCGCCACCTGCTGTACACGCTGCACGCGCTGCTAGTGCTGGCCATGCTTGGCGCGCTAGACCGCGTCGATAAGGACAAGACGGCGCGCTTCGTGGCGTCGCTGCAGCAGCCCGACGGGTCCTTCGGCGGCGACGAGTGGGCCGAGATCGACACCAAGTTCACCTACTGCGCGCTCTCGGCGCTCAAAATCCTTGGTCGGCTCGAGCTCGTCGACGTGCCCAAGGCCATGGAGTACATTGACTCGTGCCGCAACTTCGACGGCGGCTTCGGAAACATCCCAGGTAGGCGTGCGGAGAGGATTGCGCGCTGCATCACGATGCTCATGTGACGGCGGGACGTGGATCTGATGCAGGCTGCGAGTCGCACGGCGGACATGTCTTCACGGCCGTTGGTGCACTCTCGCTGGGCCACTCGCTGGAGCAGGTACACTCTGGAGCCACCGACCCAGTCCTTGCGTTGGTTGTGAGTGCTGATGGAAGACTGGTGATGCTCCTGGCAGTACGTGGACGCCGAGTTGCTCGGCTGGTGGCTGTGCGAGCGACAGTGCGACTCTGGCGGGCTCAATGGCCGCCCGGAGAAGCAGGCCGACGTGTGCTACAGCTGGTGGAACATCTCGTCACTCATCATGATCGGCAAGCTCGACTGGATCAGCCGCGAAAAGCTCATCCAGTTCATCCTCGCGTGCCAGGACCGCGACGACGGTGGCATCGCCGACCGCCCGGGCAACGTCGCCGACGTCTTCCACACGTTCTTCGGCATCGCCGGGCTGTGCATGCTCGGGTACTTCGACCGCGAGCGCGAGAAGCACCCCGAGTTCGCGCCGGTGCGCCAGATCGACCCGGTGTTTGCGATCCCTGTCGACATCGTCGAGAAGCTCGGGCTGACTGCCGAGGTGCTCGCACCCGAGGCCAGCACCTCCGCGGACAACGCGTGAGTGTTGGCAGGGAGATGATCTGTAGACGCTTCAACTGTAGACGCAGCGTGACGCGATGTACTGGATCAAAGGAGGAGAATGAAGGCATGATGTCATTGCGGATTGGTCGTGTTATGGTTGCCCGCGAATCCTCGCCGGCTCCGTCGCAGGGAGAAGAAGGCGCATTCATTCCCTCTGCCCTCCCTGGGTTTCCACGGTCGACACCTCGGACTCCGTCTACAACTCCATGGGCGTCGCGTCTTCGACCGTGATGGCCGCAGGGAACGGCTCGAACTTGGACGAGATCACACCTGCACGCACCAGACAGACAAATACAGGAGGGAAGGAACAGAGTCAGCACCTTGCTGACTGCACGCTGCCATCAGTCTTCGAGACGTACGCGTGGCGCCACGAGGGATGTGCGTGACAACGTCGCGGTTGATCTGGGAGCGCAGCGCCGACACCTCGTTCGGCTTGATGCAGTTGAACTCCTTGACGACCTCCACCTTGCCGTTGACCGACTTGATGGTCGTCAGGTCCACGTTGCTGCCCGAGCCCAGGTCGTTGAAGATGCCCGCAAGGATCGCATCCTGCACCAGCTTCTTGGCCTCCGCCTCCTGCGAATGCACCGCGACACCATCCATCCGTATGAGATCATCGTCGACGGAGGCGTGTGTGTCTATTGCTCGAGAGTGGCGCACCGTCATGTTGTCCTTGTAGCCGTATTCGAAGATCGACATGGCCGCAAGACTGCCGGAGCCCATGGTCACGAACGGGAGCTTGTCCGTGCTGTGCAGGCAGATGAAGATCCGAGTTAGACACGTCGATGCAAATCCGCCAGGGCAGGTGGTGAGAGCTTGACATGCCTGCCGTGGGGGTACACCGTGTAGAGGTGCGGACCCGTGACGTCGACGCCGCCGAGCACCAGGGCAGCCGAGACGTGGCCCTGGTACTGGAACAGCATGCGCTTCAGGAGCGTCATAGCCGTCACGACGCGCGACTGCGTGTCTGTGTTCTGCAGCAACACAGAGAAGAGCTTAGCGGTCAACACCTCGGTTCCCCAGGCAGGTACGTCGATCAAACTTACAAGGCGGTGGAGCTCCAGCTGGGACGAGATCAGGGCTGCCACAGCACAGCACGTCAGCGTCAGTGTCAGCTCTCAGGTGTCAAGCACTACCGCCCCAAAGGGAGACGCAAGGCCAGACGCAAGGGCAGACGCGGTACCGGTGGTGTTCTCCGTGTCGGCGGCCGTGCCGGCGCCGCAGCAGTAGATGTTGGGGGCGATGTAGTGGATCTTCTCGCAGTTCTTGTCCATGACGATGGACCCGCCGGTGGAGCGCGTGTCGGCGCCCAGCACCACGCCGTCCTTGTACACGACGCCCACAATGGTGGTGCCCGTCTTGGTGGCCTTGATCTTCTGCGCGCCGCCGCCCGGCTGGCTCAGCAGCAGCTCGTTGCGGCGGCAGTTGTCGAAGCTGAAGCCGCCCGCGAGCGCCTCCTCCGTCGGGAACGCGTCCCCGAAGGTGCTCTGCGTGCGCCGGAAGTCCGTCATGCTGCTGGGAGGGCTCGGTGCGCGCGCTGGTCGCTGGAGACGGCGCCGAGGCTTGGCTTCTTCTTCGCGTCTTGGGCCGACTTTGGCTCGGGATTCGCTTGGGAAGCGATATCTTTTGAGGGGGGATCCCTCCGCGTAAGTGCGAATCCAGTTTTCACCATTATAGTAGGCGGTATTTTAAACAGGTCGCATGCGGTGATTCTTCAAACCTGCGCCACCGCATCAACCCGGGAATATGCATTGGTAGAGGTGACAGCCCCTAGCCCTGTCAATCTTCCGATTGGACAAAACCCGAGGGAGTTATTGCTCACTGATAGGCCAAAAGAATGCGTCGCTTCAACTGATAGGCTAAAATGTTGCGGCGTTTTAACTGGCTGGGGGCCGGGCCTCGGGTCGCGACTGCCAGTCATTTGCGCCGGCATACTGAAGCCAAGAGAGCGCGCCGGTGGCCGCGGGGTATCGCGACTCGGCCTTGCCACTTTGTTCCCACCGCCAGAAGCAAAAGCATCGTTCACCATGGTACGTTGCCGCCGAGGCTCCCTCGCGGCCGCGACCGCTCCCCCCGCCCTGCCCTCCAGGCCCGCGCCTTCTCCTCGCGTCTCGCGGCGCGTGCGGAGGCGTCGGGACGCCACGGGACACAGCAGCAGCACAGCGTCTTGCGAGTGCGACGAGGAGCCTCTTCCGCCGCGGCTTGCGCGACTGACGAGCGCGAGGGCAGGGAGGAGAAGGCGCTGGCGTGCGCTACGCTCCTGGTAGCGGGACTCGCGGCGCTGGCAGGACGGGATGGGGCGGAGACGAAAAGAGGAAAGAGGAAAGAGTGCCGGGTCGCTAACCGCAGGTGTGGTGTTGTGCGCAGTCGCTTGTCATCGGCCCCGACTTCCAGCACATTCTCCGTATCCTCAACACCAACGTCGATGGTCGCCGCAAGGCTTGGGTCGCCCTGACCGCCATCCCCGGTGTGGGTCGCCGCTTCGCCATCATGCTCTGCAAGAAGGCCGAGGTCGACGTCACCAAGCGGTGCGTTGGCTGCCATGCAGCTCCTCCCCCGCCAGTCCTCCGCGATGCTAACGCCCGCCTTGCCTTGCCGACGACAGTGCTGGTGAGCTGACGAACGACGAGATCGAGCGTCTCGTCGCCATCATCCAGAACCCGCAGCAGTTCAAGATCCCGGTGTGGTTCCTCAACAGACAGAAGGACTACAAGACGGGCAAGCACTCGCAGGTGGTGGCCAACAACCTGGTCGGCAAGTGGCGCGACGACCTCGAGCGCCTCAAGAAGATCTACGCCCACCGCGGTCTGCGTCACTGGTGGGGCCTCAAGGTGCGCGGCCAGCACACCAAGACGACGGGTCGCCGCGGCCGCACGGTCGGCATCCTCGCCGGCGGCCCGGGCGGCAAGTAAGGCGGACTCGCTCTTCCTGGCTCTTGCTCGACATGTTAGGAGGGTCTGCTGCGAAGCTGGCGCATTATTGGTGGGCACAGTCGCCTCGCGCTGACTTGCGATGGTCGGCGCGAGCTCCGACGCCGTGACAAATAACAGAAAATGCACGATCGGCGAATCGTCTTTTGCTGCTTCCGCCCTCTCGTTCAGCCCTCGTTCGTCGTTCCCCCTGCCTCCCGTGCTCTTCAATGCTCATTGCGCGGTCACTTGGGTAATCGATCGCGCTATGTGACTCGCAAAGTGACGCCTTGAGTGTGGTGTTCGAAGACGAGGAGACCAAAGCATTTGATAGTTCCCAATTGCTAATGTAGCACCACGAGCGTGCAGCGCAGCAACGGAGCGCTTGTTTCTTTCGTCGGTCGGCTTCAATGCTGGGAAAAGATTCTCCCACGGAGACCGCAGTCCAATCGAGAAGTAGATCCGCATTGGTGAGCTGCCGACTAGCAACTCGTGAGCACTGGACGCCACTACATCACCAACACGCTCGCTGCACGTTGTTCCCCATCAGGAGACGAATCTCCCGAGTGTCTGCGAGTGTCACTGCGTCAGGAGCAAGCATCCGACGATTGTATCCGTGTTTGTCTTTAAATTAGATTGTGCTGGCGGAGGTATGGCGCTTCCGCCTCTATGAACATCCTGCGAGCCTTACCGAGCGTGTAGCCTTCTCGACGTCGCGGCCACAGGCTCGGGCGGCTGACAGGCGCTTACATGCAACGTGCACGGGCTGCAAGCTGCTCCCGTCGGCATGCGCTCTAAACGGCGCACAGCGAGCGGAAGCCGCCAACTCCGATCTCCGAGAGGCGCTCGACGCCCAGGAAGCCCATGATGATGCCGCTGAAGCCGATCACGAAGGCGATCAGGAAGATCACGAAGGCTGACTTGCGGTACTTGCGGATCAGGTACGACATGCCGATCTGGCCGATGAGCCCCGAGACGAAGCCGATCGCCCCGTGCCAGAGCGCGTGCTCCACCGACAGCGTGCCAAGGATGATGAACTGCACCGTCGTGGCGGACGACGTGAAGAGGATCATGGACGACGACGTGGCGGCCGCGACCTGCGGGTGCAGACCCATCTCCAAGAGCAGCGGGCCCTTCACCATGCCGCCGCCGATGCCGAGCAAGCCAGCAGCGACGCCCGCAGCAGTGCAGAGCGCCGGGTACTTGATCACCGCCTGCTTAGTCCACACGACGTCGCCTTTGGCGTACTCGAAGCCCGAAGCCTGCAGTCGGTCGTGGAAGTGGCTGATCTTGGTGCCGTAGTACATTGTCACGACAACGAAGAACGGGAAAGCGAGCGACACGAGCCCCCAGTAGCCCACGCTGCCGCACGACACGCCGATGATGCTCGGAGTGCCATGGCCGCCCTTGGCGAGCGAGAACACCACAAGGCCGATCCACGTCAGGCACAGAACGAACATGTCCATGAAGGGGACGGTGCGCCGCGACTTGACCATCTCCTCCAGTGACAGCGGCGGCAGTGACTGTGCCTTGCGGCGCAAGCCACCCTTCTTCGCCTTGCCTCGGATCGTCTTCATGAAGTTGCTGCTGTTGACACTGTGAATCAGCGACTCGCTCTCGTTGTCGCTGCCACTGCCGCTGTCCTCGTCCGTGCTCGTGGACGACGCGCCGTGCTCGTCCACGTCGTTGAACGCGACGTTGTCGAGCACCTTGAGCTTGAGATCCGGCGCGGCGTCCCCCGCCGGCCGCTTGTAGGCCTTCCACTTGAGGTACGCGAGCGCCACAAGCTGGAACTTCTTGAAGCGCGCCTCGTAGGGCAGCAGCCTCCAGTAGTTGACGACGTCCTCGACCTTCTTCCTGTCCGCAGACGTCTCCTCCTTCCAGATCTTCTTGCCCTTAGAGAACGTGCGCACGGCCGTCTTGGTGAGCAGCCAGACGATGCACACGGTGATGAGCCACTCGGGGAAGACGGCGTTCATGTTGACGCCCACGATGGTACCGGCCAGCGTCATGGGCTCCATGAGCAGCACCGTCTCGTAGTCGATGACCGGCCGGCTGCGCACGAGCGGGTGGCGCTTGCCGACGTTGAGCATGAAGCTGGCGATCGCGCCGCCGAAGATGGTCGCCTTGGACAGCGGCACGGCTTCGTGGGACGACAGGCTCATGAGGATGATGTACGCGGGCACGAGCAGCCCGCCGCCGCCCAGGCCGGACCCGGCCGACAGCACCGTGCACACGAACGCGCCGATGGAGCCCACGAGCTCCGTGTGCGACAGCGGGAAGAGCGGCGCGTCCTCCTCGCAGACATTGGCGCGGCAGACCCAGTCGTCAAGTCCCTGCGCGCGGCAGTCGGCCGTCGACTCGCACGCGGCCTCGGCCACCACGTCCAGCACCGTCGAGTCCTCCACGATCTGCGCTGTCACTGCGGCTGCTGCCAGCGCGAGCGCGAGCGCCGTCACCATCCCGACCGGCGCCATGTCGACTGTCGGAAGCGCTCACGGGCGGAGTTGGATGCTGAAGGAGGCAGACGCTGTTCTCGAGCGCGGGCGAGCAAGATCAGCGATGACGAGAGGGCGGTTCCGGCGCTCCAAGCCGTTGGCTGATTGCCCTTGGGCGGTCGCCGGTGGCCATGAACTGCATGGTGCAGAGCCCATAGAAGAGCTGGTCGCGGGCAATTCGGCTGCGGAAGAGCTTCGTGACTGTGATTGAGCAACTGGGAGGCGTGAATTCAAGTGTGGGAATCCTGGGGTTGCGGAAAGAGGGGAGGATCGGTGCCAGGTTTTCGCAACTCTGGCGCGGACAGGAGGGATATTTGGCCAATCGGATCCTGAGATTACGTGAGACTGCAGTCGGAGCTGATACGCGCGTTGATTGGTCGGATATCCGACCAATCATGAGCGAAATCGTTGTTCATCCAGCCAATCAAATGATGAGAAAGCGCAGCATCATCAGATCCGTGAAGCGTCGCAAAAGCTGCCTGATAACGGACACCAGAGGCTCACGAGATGACTGCCTTCAGCCTCGAGCCGAGACTTCGCTGGTCATGCGCTGGCCTGACTGTCTGTGAAGCACAAGGGGCGAGTCTCGCCAACGAGCAAGAGCGGACAGCTCGACCGCCGCAATGACTGGCTTGTGAGGTTGCCAGCGAGTAATGCGGCGAGGAATGCGCAGTCGATGGACGAGTGCTGAGGCGACACGACTCGTCGCAGCTCAAGCGGCGCGGCGCGCGCTGTCGAGTCGACAGTGTCGACGCATCTGCAAACGAGTGATAAGCCCTGGCGGGTCGAACACCGTGAGCCGCGCGATCCAAGTGAACACTACGAGGGGGGAGCGAAGATTGACCGACCGATGAGAGCGAGTGCCGCGACCAAGTCGAGTTCTGTAGGAGCGCATGACCTGGCCGCGACAGTCTCCGCAACCTCGACAGTCTCGCCATGATCTCAACTGCTCGTCGCTGTCCCTCGACCACAGATTCATCCGGAATGATCGTACGCCAACTAGGCAGGCGTCGCTTCCCCCCAATCGCCAGCGAGATCAACCAACCGAGCACCACACGCAAGTGCGCGAGGTGACGACCCCGAATGCCACGCACTGCAGCAACGGGCGGGGATCGAGCACTTCCAGTGCCGCTAGCCCACTCATTCGCTGCGAATCGATGGGCCCTTCCCAAGTCACCACCACTCGGCCTTCCACTCACCCATTCGGCGACCGACTGAGCTGGTCCAACGCCATCCTATCGCACCCGGGTTCGTGCGTGCGTGCATGCACTCTCCTCCCTCACCCGCGGACATTCAGCACCACCCCCCGGCTCCTCCCATTCGATCGGCTCGCCACCTTCACTTGCTCTCCGCAGACTGATTGGCAAGCAGGTCGGCAGCGGCGGCGGCTTGACGCGCGCGATGAGCCGATGACCGCACGCGACCCGGCCGCGTGACGCGACGCACTCCTCCCGCTTTCGCCACTCCAGCTGCCGTCGCCGCGCGTTCGCGGAAGCTTTTTCGCGCTCCGTGTTTGAAGGCAAAGTGCTCCATTTTCATACGCGACACTACGCGATGGATGCTCGTTCGCACTTTGGCGAGTGTAAATCATACGCTTGAAAGGGCACGCGTGCGTGGCGAAAAAAAATCGTTGGCTGCGAACGAGGCGACAAATAAAGCAAACAATTAGAAAATGTCCGGAAAGTGGTGCCTAAATAACAATGCACCGCCAAAGTACAGATCTGGAAGCGAAAGAAGACGGCATGTTTTGATACATGCATGCTATAGTCATCACTCTTTGGTTATTCACACAGATACCAAAGCAAAAAGAGTTAAAATGAAAACGTGGACATAAACCGCCTGACCGACTCAAAAAAAGAAAAGGGGCACCAGCACCTGGCACTTCCGCATTTATCCCGAGAGAAAGAAACCGATCCGTCGTCCGTCCCCGCGCCACCGCCAGCATGAGCCCGACCGCTTCCAAGGTGCGCGCTCGAGCACGTTGACATGTTGACATGCCGCCGCTAGTGGTCGTTGTATCGCCCCCTCCTCTCCCCGCCCGCTGGTGTGCTGACCCTCGTGTGTGGACGTGTGCGGACGTGTGTGGCGCGGCAGACGTGCGTGGTGCTGACGTCCTCGATGGTGTCGATCGCGGAGCAAAAGTCGCAGATCGCGCAGCTCAAGCAGATGCTGGACGGCAACCGCATCGTCTTCTCCGAGGTGGACTGCAGCCTGGAGGAGAACAAGGAGACCCGCGACCACTACTTCAAGGCCAGCGGCATCCGCGGCAACTTCCCCCAGGTCTTCCTGCAGGACGCCGACGGCGGCAACATCCACTACCTCGGCTCCTTCAAGGAGGTGCAGGTGCGTCCGCTTCTTCTCCTTCTCCTCCTTCTTCTTGTCGTGGCTCGCTCCGCTGACCGCGCTTCTCTCCTCCCCCGTCGACGCGCAGGAGCTGAACGAGATGAGCGACGTGCCCCTCGAGATCATCAAGGCCAACAACATCCCGACGATCGACTCGGTCTTCCAGGGTAAGCCAGCCCCGCGGCGCGCCTCCTGCTGTTGTGACAAGAGATCTGACCCTGGCGCTCGCGCTGCTGTTTGTTGCCTGCAGACGTCGCGCGCCGCGCGTAGAGGGCGAGCGCGCGCGCCGACTTTTGACGGAGACGAGCAGGCGCGTCAGCCTCCACGCCATGTAACTCTCCTCCTTCCTCTCTTTATTCACGCGTGAGGGCCCTTGTAGACGCAAGTAGAAGTAGACGACGCACACAATACACGCATAGACCCGTTCCTTCCGTTCCTTCCGTTGGTCGCGTGCGAGTCCCTCCCTCTGATGATCCAGTGGTGATGAAGGTAACCAAGCACGTCGCATGATGACATAGCGGTCTATTACTGAGTGGTATGATACAGCTTGCTCTGGTCTCTCTCTCGACGGCCGTGTCCAGCCGTCGTTGGTCATACTGAAACATCTCTAGGGCAGCTCGAGCTGGCCCGACGCTCAGGCGCGCGCCACCAGCACGCGCAGCGCGGCCGCGGCCTTGAGCGGGCTGTCGGCGAGGCGCTCGAGCGCGAGCTGCGCCACCTGGGCCAGGTCCAGCTGCCGGATCTCCTCGACGATCTTGCCGTCCGCGGCGAACGTCACGTGCGAGACGACGCGGAACGAGAGCGGCTCGCCCTCGCCCAGGTGCGCGGCCAGCTCGCCGAACGGCGCCGAGAGGGGCACGCCGGTCTTGTCGGCCGCCGCGGTCTTGCTCAGCACCACGTCCACGTCGAAGGCCACGGAGCACTTGTCGTGCGCCGGCGCACCCGCCTTCCACTGCACGTCGTAGCGGCGCAGTTTGTAGGACGAGAAGACGGCCGCGCTGCGGCGCTTACTGTCCAGGATGGCGTGGATGCCCGCCACGCGGTCGCCCGCGAGCGAGATCTCGGCGTCCTCGGCCCAGATGTTGCCGGCGCCCGACTCGAACGCGCCGCCGTCGGCCTCATTGTACGCGCGCACATAGGCCGCGAGCGTCGTGTTCTGCTTCTTGCGCAGCTCGTTCAGCTGCGCCTCGCTCATGGGCTCGGCCGCGGCGGCCGTGGCGCTTGTGCGGGCCATCTTGGCGCGCAGCACGCCGTTCTCCTTCTCGAGCTCGGACGTGCGGTCCTCGAGGAAGTTGAGCCGGTCCTGCTTGCGCTTGCGGCACTTGCGCACGCGCTCGCGGTTCTTCATGCGGCGGCGCTCGTCCAGGTCCTCCTGGTCCGACACGCGGTCCGAGTTGGGCGTCGCGTTCGACGCGCGGCCCACCGACGGGTCCATCGGCGGCGGGATCACCGGCCGGCTCATGTAGTCGTAGCTGAGCGGCATGTTCATGGCCGCCATGTCGGCGAGCTGCTGCTGGTGATGGTGGTGCTGCTGCTGCTCGTGGTGCATGCTGTGCTTATACGCGTCCGGCGGACTGCTGGCCGAGAAGGCACCCGGGAAGCGCATGGGGACCTTGACGCCCGAGACGTCCTTGGGCGTGAAGCCCGAGGGCGAGATCTTCTGGTTGAGGTCGCCACGCGGCGAGTAGCCCGAGCGCATGTAGCTGGGGGCGGCGTTCGAGGACACGGGGTCCGGCAGGCCCGTGACGCTGATGCGCGGCGTGAAGCCCGTGGTGAAGCGCGGCGTGAAGCCCGAGCGCGGCGTGAGGCCCGTGCTGAAGCGCGGCGTGAGCCCCGTCTTGAAGGCGCCGAGCGGCGCGCAGAAGTCGCGCAGGTCCTCCATGCCGAACGTGCGCGGGCTGAGCGAGATGGGCTTTGGCAGTCCGCCGATGGCGTCCGAGCCGTGCATCGGGCCGGAGGACGACGGCATGTAGCCCATGTGTCCGGCGCCCAGGTTGGGCAGGCCGAGCTCTTCGCGCGCCGCGTGGAGGCCCATCGAGGACATGGCGGGGGTCGAGGACGAGGCGGTCGCGGTGTTCGAGCTCGAGGCGCCCGCTGGCTTGGTGTGGAGGCTTATTGTGGCTGCGGGAGAGCGAAGAAGCTCCTAGTGGTGGCTGCTGGCGGGTGTCCAAGTGATGGGAATCGGCTCGGAGGACCAGCGGGGCGGCGTGCGCGGCGGCGAGAGAATTGGATTATGTAACGAGCGTGAGTGCTGGCGGCGGGCTTGCTTGTCCCCGTTGTCTTCGGTCGCCCGGTCGCCGAGTAGTGTGCCGTGTTGGACAGCCATAGAGACGTACAGTACGCCCCGATCCACTTGCGCTCGGTATTGGTGGGTGGGTGCGCGGCGTGCTGGACCCGGAGGACTTGGTTTCAGTATGTAGAGCGAGTATCTCACGCCCTTGGGAGCAAGGGTTGCCGGATTACAGATGGCGCCAAGGCGAAAAGCGCCCCCGGCCTTGTCTGACGAGAGCAGATGGTGGCGCCAGCGCGCAAGCTGGCCTGCGATACTGCGCCAACGTGTGGGCGGGCGAAGTGGCTACAGCCACCGTCTGCGGAGGAGAGATCCGGGACACGGGCAAAGAGACTTGCCGTGAGAGGGTTGAGCAAAGAGGCGCCACCTGGTTTCCAGCACCTGTTGAAGAGCCGGTCCATCTGGGACCTGGACTTGGCTCCGCTCGCTGGAACCGAGCCGTGGCTATTGCCACCGCCCACGAACCTGTTCGCTCGGCGCGCCAGTGCCGCACTGGCGCCACGCCCACCGATTCCACAAACGGGGACAGCCCCGAGGGTTTGTGGCGCGCAAGGCAAGAGCTTGAACAGCTTGCTCGCTGATGGTCGGTGCTTTCCTTTCCACTTTTTCGACCTGGTTTGGAGACCCCCGTGTCACCATTGTGTGGAAGGATCTTGACATGCGAGCCACCAGCATGCATGCGTGCGAAGCGTTTCTTTTGTCGCGATACCGAGACCAGGTCAAGAGTAGCCGGACCAGAGTTCCTACAAATACCAAGACAACTCACTCGCTCTATATTCCGTGTCAGTAGCGCCTCACCAAAAGCCTCGCCCTCGCTGGTGTTCTATCTCTGTTTGTTCTGGCGCGGCACCTGCTTTCGTTCTCTTGCGTTCGCTATGCCTTCTAAAATAACTTGCCGCGACAGATGGATTCAAACAAGTTGCACCGCGCTGCCGCGAAACCAGCCGCCTGGATGGGAGCATATTCAACATCGCCTCCCGGGCGATAAAAGATCGGGTTATGCGCTGTGATTGACGAGAGGAGGAGGGAAATATCCACCTTGCGCGCGATCGTACAGTTAATCAATCGCGAGCCGGCTTTGGGGAAAGATCGGCGCGGAGAAAATCCAACGAGTAGAAGTCGCCAAGACATGGGACTCGGCCGCGCCGCATTACAAGATGGTCGCGAGGAACCGCCCGTCTCTCTGGTAGCGTACGCCGGAGTAGGATCATAGCCTGCAGCTCCGGAGCCGCAAGGTGATACGGTTCCGACTTGTGAGTGCGGCTCCGGTGCACCGGCCGAGATGATTGGCAAGGACCGCGCCGGCCGACAAGAAAATCCGCTTTCGTTCGGATGCCGCGCGATCGAGCCGGCCTGTGGGAGCAGCACTGTGAGGAGGAGGGCAATTTCGCTACCACTGAGCCAGGAGCGGGCCGGTGCCGCCCGTGGGGTTGATGCGGTCCCATGCGCTCCAGGCACGAGCACCACACGCTCCACCGCCACGCAGCGGGGCTCGCCACGCCCGGCGTCGTGCGTAATGGTTCCGAGTGAGTCTGGGCAATTGGCCATTCTCGTGGCGCGCGCCGCTTTTGGAGGTCGTGAGGCCGCCGCGTTACTCACTTGGCCGCCAATTTCGTCGGCGCTGACCGGCCGCCGAGCAAAACCCCGCGTCCAGAACTCGCCAAGTAATTCGCGATGCGGCGGTGACAAGCGCCTGTGATTCACCGCGAGAGTGCTCCGGCCTCATGCCATACAAGCGCCAAGTGTGCGGGTCCGCACCTGAGTTGGTCCGCCGCCAACGCACACGTCGCGTGAGTAACGCCATCGCGAGCTCGTGGCTGGCTGGGCCCCGAGCCGGTGACAGTATACTCAGATCAAGTGTTTTTCCCTCGTCTTGAGCGCGTTGAGTTGGCCACGAGTTGCTGTGGCCAATGTGCTTGAGTCCAACAACGCCAGACGCTGTCCACGAGGCCCATCCTGTGCATTGATCAACGAAAGCTCGGCACCTGGCGGATGCGCAGGACTGCAGCAGGCTCCTTCGCTCCGGCCACCTGCCCCAGACGCAGACGCCGCGTGCCGTGGTGCCATGTGACTCGCCGCTGCACCAGCCGCCGGCGATATCGCCAGCGTCCCCCGAACCGCCACCCATGCGTCACTTGGCGGCACGATTCCTCTTGGTTCAGCGCCGGGCAGATCGACGTGTTGACGCTTCTTTAGCGTCCACCAGGCGCTTGTTGACGGACTTGGAGCTGCCAAGTTGTCAGGCCAGGCGGCCCACGAATCAACTCAGCCGGCGTGAGACGTCTCGGGCATATGATGCTGCAACGATGTGCTTACCAGCCACCGGCGCCTGGGCTGTCCCAACTGTGGCGGTCTGTGGCGTTCGTCTCTCAGGCACGGCTTTGTGCCACTTGAGTTGAACTTCTTGAACGCTCAGCCGGCGTGTTGCTCTTCAGCATGGACACGTCAACGCCTTCTTCCGTGAGGAGCGATTGCCACACACAAAGGCGTGCAACACTGATGAGGAAACGAGTTGAGTGGGGAGAAGCTGAACGGTTCAGCGCCACCAGCGCCGACTCATGCTGTGTGGCGCGCGTTTGGTGCCTCGCGTCGCTCTGGACTTATCACGATGCACTCGTGGCGCGGTGGATTGACTCACTTCACCAAAAAATCTCTGTGGCGGCTTTCGATGATGCGGATGGTCGGTCGTGTGGCTTCACTGGCAAAGATGGCACATTTCCACAGGCGAGCACGCTGCTTTCCGTGGGTGAATGATATCGAGAGCGATAGGCGCGCGTCCGTTATGGCGATGAGTCAACAGCTTCGGATGGGTAGTCGCCCGTCCGATCTCACTCTCTGGGCTGCACTTGCATGCTAGCTCCAGAGACGCCGAGATGGAGCGCGGCAATGCCACTCAGACCGTGCGGTGAAGAGCGATGCCCTTGGTGTTCGGTGGACGGATCATCTTGGTCAGTGGAGGAGCATAAGTGAACACCCAAGTCAATTTTGAAGCAATCGCAATGGGCCATTTCGATTAGCAAACGTTCCTGAGCTCACGATGTCTTTCATGTTGGTTGATCGTTGCTAGCTTATGCATCAATCGCATGCCGAAAAGCGTGGAGGACGTCGGCTCCACAGGACTACGGACGGCTCAGCGAGCTCATCGATTGGTCTTTGAGGATACGCCCCAATAGCTGGACTGAAGAGCTGCCACCAGCTTGTCGACTCCACACATCACCCGATGTTGTCAACACCAACTATCGCCAAGCATTGCAGCCGGACACTCGTCCCCTCGAATGACTCGTGTCGTGGTTGTAACAAGCAGGACATACGACCATCTGCAGGTTGTGAGCCCCTCGCTGGCAGTGCCACCGACTCGGCCAGTTGGAGCCATAAGGCACTCTGTGCTTCCATCCTGCATGCCTTGAGTAGTCGTGTGTGCGCTGAGGAATCACCGTTCGTCGTGGCTCGGGAGTGTGCTCATGCGAACGGCAACAAGCGGCTCTTCAACCTTGTGCGGTAACTGATGTTATGCTGTTTGTGAGTTCCTGGTAGACAATGTATGAAATATATCATGCATACATATTCTGCAAAAGTATGAGCAAACATTCATACTTTCATATCGTCACTTACAAACCCTTTCATATTGAATGAAATGCTATCCAACTACTTCTCGAAGGTTTCTCCCCACCCACCATTTGCACACGCACTCTCACTATCAGAGTGCATGTGGTTACGCTCCCAGTCAGAGTACCTTCGACGTAACCCTTGGCCACCAAGCGCGCTCTGCCGTCACCACCACACCAAATAGCGGATCCCGGTCACTCGACCTGTGCCTGCCTGCATCCTTATCGTCCCCCGTTCGTGGCCCACCAACGCCGCTATGGTCTTCGCCGGTGGCTTCCGCGCCGCCCGCCAGCTGGCGTCCAGGGCCCGCACGTCCTGCCGCAGTTTCCGCGCCGCGCCGCTGGCCGCGAGCGCCGCCTTCTCGTCGCGGACGCCGGCGGTGGTGCAGGCCGACGTGACGGCCATCGTGGCGGGCGTGGCGGCCGTCGGCGCCATCGCGGGGGTCGGCAAGATGTGGTGGGACGCGTCCTCGGGCTCCTCGTCGTCGCCGGCGGCGCCTGCGCGCTTCCAGGAGCTCTCGCAGCACGAGATCGCGCGCTTCTTCGAGGAGCTGGCGCGCGAAGTGCAGAACCTCTTTGTGCGTCCACCGCTCCCGCATGCCGTTCGCTGCGCGTCCTTGCTGACGGCCTCATGAATGTACGCATACGCAGAAACAACTACCGGAGATCGAGAACGCGGTGCGCACGTACATGGCCAACAACAAGATCGAGCTGGGCGACGCCGAGTTCCAGCAGGCCATGCTGCAGCAGCTCTTCCAGATGATGGAGGCGCTCGAGCAGCAGGTCGTGGGTAAGCGCGGGTGGAGCCGCGAGAGCCTCGAGCACGCGCTCGAGAAGTTCGCCGAAGATCCGGAGATCGTGCGTCTCCAGCAGGAGCTCAACGCGCTCATGCAGACGTACGCGGCGCGCCGATGATTCCTCACACCCGTCCATTAGTGGCAGTGACTCATGCAGCCCTTGCCGTGCGTGTGTGAGCAGCGTGTTCCCCCAGCCCGAGTCCGTGGACATCCCCGAGGTGCTGACGGCCGACAAGACGCTCGAGATCCTCACGGAGCTCGTCAAGGGCATGGAGGTGGCGATGCGCGAGATGCTGAGCCACGCCAAGGCCGAGGGTATCACGGACCCGGCCAAGGCCATGGAGGAGTTCCAGTACCTGTGCGTGCATGGCTGCGGGTCGATCCGAGGCACGAGTTCGCGTTGCTGATGACCAGACGTGTGTGTGTGACCCAGGTACCTGGAGCACGTGGAGCAGTTGACCCAGGCGCAGATGAAGGAGTACGGGATCTCGCAGCAGGTTCGTTTTTGGACTTGTCGCGGGCAAAGAGCATGAGCGTTGTGGTGCGGAGACTCATCCGTCACTCTCGCCCAGGCGTTCACGGCGGCGCTATCCAAGTACCATCAGGAGAGCGAGAAGTTCCGCCAGCAGATCGAGCAGATCTACCAGCAGCAGGCCAACGCGTGCGTCTCCTTGTGGCATCGTCACCTTTGTATTGTTGATCGGCTGACACGGTTCTGGCCAACAGGTTCAAGAAGATGGGTCTCGAGGTGGAGTCGCCTTAGAGCGCACTCTCCTCGGCTTCATGGAGCACATGCGGGGTCATTCGTCGTAGGATGTGGCATATGCCCAGGCGGTGAAGGACTCCCAGCGAGATCTGCCGTCGGTGGATCTACTAGCTCTGTTGAGCGCTTTTTGTCGCGGACGGCCGGCTCCATTGGGCCGTTCAGGAATATAGAGACGACGTGAACGAAACCGCGACCAAACACCCTCACCACCCTCCGTCGCTGGAGCTCAGAGGGTTCTCCTCGCGGTGGCTCCGCCCGCCGACTTGCGCTTGGTCGCTGGCGAGAGCGACATCATGTCGTAGCGGTCGTCCACCAAGCTGTGAAGCAGCACATACCGCTCGCGGCCGCTAGTGGGTTCGAGGCTCGTCAACTCTTCGACCGTGTACTTGAGCTGCTTGCGGTACCGGGGGTTGTTGGCGGCCACCGTGTCCAGTCCGCCGAGCCCTTCCGCCATGATCGCGGACGACAACTCGCGCACAAGCGCAAACGGCAAGTCCACCGATAGCACCTTCATGGCTTCTTCTCCGCGCGAAGCGAAGCTCGTCATGATCCACTTGGACACGCGCCGCGTGATCTTGTGAGAGTCGTACTGGTTGTTCTTGTTGCGGCCACCACCGCCGTCGCGCGACTGGTACCGCCCATCAACCACCTTGACGTCGAAGATGGGCTGCAGCCCGACGACTTCGCTGCTACCGCCGCCTCCGCCGCCATTCCCGCCGCCTCCCATCCCGCTCCCGCCGTGAACGTTCGTGGCGTCGTAGAAGTTGCCGCCACTGCCGCCCATGCCACGTCCTCCCATCATCGAATAATAATAATCGGCCCCGCCGCCGCTCCCGCCGCCGCTGCTTCCTCCGCCTCGACCCGCTCCACCGCTAGTCACCAGCTCCCCGACGACCTCGGCAAGGGATGACACGCTTACCACGATGTCTGCCTCAGAAGGGTTCTTGACAGCACGGATCTTGACTTGATTCTTCTCCTTCACGTGATGTTTCTGAACGACGACCATCCAATGGATGCTCGACTGCGCACAGTAATCCTCCAGGTCCTCAAGATGAAGCGGCTCCGGGTGAAGATAATCCGCGCCAACGCCCTGACGCCACAAAGTGAGTGCCATCTTCATCCGCAAGAGCATCGTGTCGCTAGCCTTGCCAGCCGAGCACACGAGCACCTTCCGGCCGCCTGACAACACATCTGCAGCCAGAGACGATGGAGACGCCTTTGTGTCCAGGAACGCAGAGCTGACGGCGCCCATCACGCACGACACGATCTTGTCGACCGAGAACCGCACGCCCATCGCTGCCACCGTTGATGTCTTCATATACGCCGCGGGGAGCTTGAACCGCGTGATGAGCGAGTCGTATCGCCCACCTTCCGCGATCACTTGAGACGCCACCGACGACGAAGACGATGTCGGCGCATTGTTCACCAGCAAGATGGCCTGGAACACAAAGCCCGAGGTGTATCTCTCTGGGCGAGGGCTCAACCCCAGGTCGATACGAAAGCACGCCGGCCCGACCAACCGAAGGAACTCAATGGATTGAAGCAGCATCCGCAGGGATGAAATCCCCTCCGTCACATCCTTGAGCGTCCGTCGAAGCTGTGCGTCACGCTTCTGCTGCTGCTTTCTGTCCATCACAGCTGAAGCCAACGCGTCGGAAGGGAATGGCCCGTCGTCCGGTGAGTTGGAGCTCGGACGTGAACGATTGCGCGCAAACAAGCGCTGGGCTTCTTGCTCGATCAGGTCGAGCGACGTGAAGCAGTCTTCCGGCAGCAAGAAGAACGGTCGGAGTGCTTCAACAGACTCGGTGGGTGCGCCATATGCTTTCATGCGTTTCGCCACGTACTTCCACCGCCCTGGCTTCAGGTTCGGCGCCATCGTCGACGCCGGACCGGCGTGAACGCGCATCGACACCTCGTTCGACAGTAGCTTGAGCAACTCGCGGCGGGCCGAACTTGGCACGTTGCACAGCTCGAGGACCCCTCGCGTCACGCGTGCGTCGTTGAGCCGCAGAAAGTAGGAGCCGAGCGACGACGAAAGCGCCTGCATCACTTCTGCCACAACCTCGAGCCCTTCCAGCTCAATGTACCGGAACGACCCACGGTCATCCCAAATAATGTCAAAGTCCGACTCGATGAGCTCGCGCGGGTGGCCGCCAACGATGTTTTTCCGGTACACGCGGTCGAACTGGTAGCACTTGAGACGCGAGATGTTGTGCCGAGCCACAAAACGAGCAAGTCGCTCGGTCAGATCAAACGGTAGCGTTACCGACACGCCGGTGCTGTCCAGAAGCAGACATGAACTCTGCGGGGTACTCAGCGCAACGCCCGTAAAATTTTGCTCGGATGCGCGGGGCATGAGCAGCGGCGTCGTGTGCTCAATCGCGCCGTGCCGCTCGAAGATTTTCTGCCACACACAAAACGAAGAGGTCAGCCCAGGAGAAGTGTTGGCGGTATGCAACAACGCACAAACCTGCAGAATTGTCTTGACGTAGGTTCTGGAGCGAAGCTCGGACGTATAGGAGCGCATCTTTAGCGACTCCAAATGGTCGTACGTGTAGTCCACGTGGCTGACAGGTTCTTGCGTGACGAGAGCGTCAATGAGCTGCCCAAAGAACTTGCCCTGGGGGTTCGCGAGCGTCTCCAGCGCTTCACGCAAGTAGGTTCCTTCCACTTCCATCTTTGGGGGCAACAACGGGCTCGCAAGCAGCTCGACAGCGTTCGGACGCGATGCTGGGTTCGGCTTACAAAGCCACAAGATGACCTCCTTCACATTGTCCGGCGCGGTGAACTCTACAGGGAGAACGCACTGCTCGCGAAGGCCCGTCAGCGCTTGTGCGCGCTCCATGAGCGTCGTGAACGGCGGCGACCACATCTCGAAGAACATGATCCCTAGCGAGAACATGTCCGCCTTCTGGTTGTACCGCTGGCCCTCTCTCTCCTGCTCCGGAGCGCGGTAGAATGCGGTGCCCACACCAGCAGTGATGTTCGCATCCGACATTGTTGTCATCGTCGTGATCTCCTGCTGCTTCTGCACAGAAAAGGCGTTCCGCGTACTCTCCAAATTTTCCATCTTGAGTCTGCCGTACAGTTCTGCTGCAGAGGACCCCGTCGAGTTGGATAGGAAGCCGCCGGTGCTTCCAATCGGATTCGATATGTCTTGAGCAGCGCCGTCTTCGTCATCGTCAGCCTCTTCTTGGACACTCTTTGGTGGACGCACAGCCAGACCAAAGTCGCCTAGTTTGACGTCGCCTTCGGCGTCCAGGAACACGTTCGGAGGCTTGAGGTCTCGATGGATGATCCCCTGGCGATGGATGTACACAATGGCTTCTAGGATTTGGCGCAGCAGGGTCCAGATCCTGTCCGGGTTCTTCCACAATGACGATTTGTCGATGATGTCTCGCAGCGAACTGCCCCCACAGTACTCCATTTGAATGTACAGCTTTTCACTCAGCCGCTTCGTTCGAATTTGGTGAGGAGACAGCTTTTGACGAAACAGCCCACTTGCACGTTCTCCTCCGCTCCCATTGAAGGCATCGTCACCATCGTCACCATCGTCAGAGGCTTCTTGCAGGCCCTCCCAGTCAAATCCATCGTCAGGATACGACGATTCGGATCGGAATCGCGACGAAAGACTCAACGATTGGCTGTTGCTGCGGTGGCTCCTGTTCTCGTGCTTCGAGGTCGACCACAGCCCAATGCTGTTGCTCATTGTACCCAGCCAATCGTCGTCGTCGTCATCCACAGACGGCTGGGAATTCTCCACGTCGTTCGTACCGGACGAAAGACTCGTGGATTCGTACGCTTCGAGTCCGCTGTGGCTATCACTGTGCGCTCCATTGTCGGACTCGCTGTCATCGCTGAACCCGTCGTCGACTTCGTCGTCATCGTCATCGCTTGATAACCCACTGTCGCCTTCTATCCACGCCTGGAAGTAGCGAACGATGTGGCGGTGCTGCATGCGCGAAATCGTCTTGACCTCGCGCAAAATCTTCTTCTTCATGGTCGGGTCGTCCGGGTCCAGCTTGATCTTCTTGACTGCGTAGAGCTGCCGATCCAGGCGGTTGCGCACTTTGACGACCTCGCCGCCGCCCCCGCGGCCTAACAGCCCGATCTCCTTGAAGTCGCAGTAGTACCGCGAGTGCAGGTGCTCTGGGGTCAACGGTTCACTGCCAGAAGAGTCCGACAGCGCGGATGAATCGCCATCGGAATCCTCGTCTTCCAGCGAGGGCTGTTCGCAGAGGCTCGAGAGACTCTCGGACCCGCCTGCTCCGCGACTATAACTGCCGTCGTCGCTGCCGCCGTCTTCCTCTCCGTCGATGCTGGACCGGTGGCGCCTCCGGCGCACGTTGCGCTTCTTGATCCGCTCCCGCTTCTTCTTGCGCTCCGCGTTGATGAGCGCGAGGATCTCCTCGTTCTTGGCGCGCGCGAGCTCTTCTTCACGCTGCAGCAGCTCGTCCTCCACCTGCTTCTCCTGCGTCTCTCGGTCCTGCTGGTGCTGCAGCATCTGCTCGAAGAAGGACGACTGGTCCTTCAGGTGCTCCTGGATAAAGTCCGTCGCGCACACGACGAGGTCGTAGACCATGGCGTCGCCCACCTTTTCGCGCGCGAGCGTCTCCATCTCGAGCGTAAGCTTCTGCGTGTCGGCGTCCGAGAGTCCGTGCACCGCCTCGACCGCGATGTTGGCGGCCTGCCGCAGCGGGTACCCGCGCGCAAAGTCGAAGTGCAGCAGCGCCTCCGCCGCCATCTTCTTCTTGCCGCCGTCGGGCGACTCGCAGCGCAAGCGGATCGAGAAGATGTACGAGTACAGCGGCGTGGCCGACTGCAGCACCAGGTCACGGTCGAAGATGGCCTGCAGCACCTCCAGCTCCTGCGCCTGCAGCTCTCGCGCCTCCGCGAGCGTCGCGGCGTCCAGGGGCGCGGCAGGCAAGTCATTGCTGCCCGCTGGTCCTGGCAGTCCGAACGAGGGGAAGGACGGGGGTGAGACCGGCGGATTGCGGGGCGACTACCGAGCGTACGAAGGTGCGGGCAGCGGGGGAAGACGCATCAGGACGAGTGCAATAGCTCCCGCTCGACGGCGTCGACCCCCGCGGCCCGCGGAGGCGGCACGAGCGCCCGTTCACGCACCTGCGCGCGCCGCCGCCGCGTGCTTCTTCTTGCCTTTCTTCCGGGCCATCGGCGCGCTTGTCGCCCAAACGAGAGGAAGGTTACGGTACGGATGGTTACCTGAGAGGTGCCCAGGAAATGGTACATCGTAACCTCGGTGCGCGTGTCACATGCACTCTCTGGCAACCTTCACTCACGCTTCCTTCCACTTCGAAAGTGGCTGCGATGCCACCCCGGAGTCACTATTCTTTTTCCAGTCGGTTTGGGCTTGATTTCCAGCATCGACGACACAAGTACTCGAAATAAAAAATCCAGCGGACCCGGGGGTATTATAAATGGATGCTGTTGACGTGTGTTCAGTGATGATGCTGCGCGTGATCTCTTCGCCACGATGGACTTCATTCGCCAATTGCCGCCCAAGCAGCCACTTGCGTCTCCTCCTCCTCTCCCTCCTCGTCTCCCCTCCAGACATGTCGGCCGCGCGCATCCCCGTGGGCCTCGTGGGCTTCGGCACGGGCTCGAGCGTGTTCCATGCGCCGCTGCTCATGAGCTCGGGCGAGTTCGAGCTCACGCACGTGCTTGAGCGCTCGACCAGCAAGAGCGCGGCGCTGTCGCCGGCGCCGCGCATCGTGCGCTCCATGGACGAGCTGGTGGCCGCGCCCGTGCAGCTGATCGTCATCTCGACGCCTACGACGGTGCACTTCGCGCAGGCCAAGCAGGCCATGGAGGCCAAGAAGCACGTCGTGGTGGACAAACCGCTGTGCCTCACGGCCGCCGAAGCGCGCGAGCTAGTCGCCATCGCGCGCGCCAACGGCGTCCTCTTCTCCGTCTTCCACAACCGCCGCTGGGACAGCGACTTCCTCACGGTGCGCGCGCTCGTCGACAGCGGCGACCTCGGCGACCTCACCAAGTACGAGGCCCACTTCGACCGCTACCGCCCGCAGCTCAAGGGGTACTGGAAGGAGAAGGCGCAGCTCGGCGGCGGCGTGCTCTACGACCTCGGCGCGCACGTGGTGGATCAGGCGCTGCAGCTCTTCGGGACGCCGGACGAGTTCGTCGCCGACGTCCAGATCCAGCGCGAAGGCGCGGAGAACGACGACTATTTCCGCATCGAGCTCAAGTACAGCGATCGCCCGGAGCTGCAGGTCATCCTGACGGCGGGCATGCTCGTCAAGGAGCTGGGGCCCAAGTACACGCTCGAGGGCTCCGAGGGCACCTTCATCAAGTTCGGCGAGGACATCCAGGAGCAGTCACTCCGCGACGGCAAGCGCCCGGGCGACGACAAGTGGGGCGAGGAGCCCGAGAGCTCGTTCGGCACCTTCACTGGCGTGGATGGCGCGTCTCGCGTCGTCCCGAGCAAGCGCGGGTCGTACGAGGTCTACTACAAGAACATCGCCGCCGCGATCCGCTCGGAGGAGCAGCTTCTGGTCGACCCGACCGAGGTGATCGAGCAGATCCGCATCCTGGAAGAGTCCAAGAAGACGGAGCGCGTCAACCGCCTGTAGGAGATCAAAGTGCATTCCCACCCGCGTTCAAGCCAAGGGAGAACAGCAACACGCAGACATAACGTGGTTGTGAATGAATGAAGTGAGTGTGATGCACCAGATCTTTCGCCCTCGTTGTCGTCGCTAGTGGCTGTGCTCCTGCGCTCGGAGTCGCAGCAGCAGAGTGACGCTCTTCCACTGGATGAACGCGCGCAGAACGTGGAACTGGTGGTTGCGGAGCTTCAGCGCTCGGCGCGTCGTGATCAGCAACCGGTTCGCATTCCCTAGCGCCTTCTCGAGCGCCTCGCGGTTCTTGCCGACACTTTGGAGCGACGAGATCGCATCCTCCAGGATTGTAATGTTGAGTGCGTTAAGCTCGACGCGCTGCGTTGCCTCAAGGCTTTGCTCCTGCAGCGACCCAGAGGCGTCCAGCTGAGCCGCAAACGTCACTCGCTTCGCACTACTGCCAACTCCTGATCGAGCTGGCTGCACAAATGACTTGGTGTGGTCCGCCGCTGCACCAGTTCCGCTGACCCGCCTCGACACGCGGAAGGAATGCAGCGCGTCGGTCAACGTGTTGCAGGCCACTGCAAGATCTCCGAACTCTCCAGCCTCGGCTTTCACCGGCGATGACACAGGAAGGCGCCGGAAAGAAGCCGTCACATCCCATGCGGCCTCCACAATGCTCTGCCTCGCCGCCACGCGCCGCTCCATCTCTCCGATCAGGCGCTGGTTGAGACCCACGAGGCTGTTCAGCTCGTCACATCGAGTCTTGAGCTTGCGCAGGTGTCTCTTGCTGCTGGAAAGCTCGGCGAGCTTCGTGTCCAGCACCACTTGCCACCTTGCGATCTTGTGGTTGCTCTCCTTCAACATCACGATGACTGACTCGCGAGTAAAGCTCGGTAGATGTCGGCTTCCGACCAGCAGAGCTTGGTGCTCCCGGCGCAATTGGTCCATGGATCGGTTCCCCTCTGCGCCTCCGTCGTCACAGAAGCGCTGTAAGAGAGAGATGCAGTTGCCAAGCGTCATGACTGTCTCGGGAGTGAAGGCTGCCGATAGAGACCGCCGCTCAGCCTCGCTCTCCTCAAGACGCGCCATCGTCTTGCGCAATTCAATCGCGTATCGCCATGCGTGCAAGTGGATGCGAAGCTGAGAAAAGACCAACCCACGGTTGAAATGGATCGCCTGCGCCTTGACGACCTGGTTCTGCTTCTTCATTGCTGTCGCCTCGCACTGCACTCGAAGAACTCGCCATTGAAGCTGAATAACAGATACTCGCAGCCGGCGAATGTCGAGGGTTTTCTCTGTAGCATGGTGTCGAGCAGTCTGCACGCGCTTGGAAAGCACGGCCGCAAGCACAGCCCGAGTGGCGTAACGCCATTTCCAAGCCGTTGAGGCTCGCTTCCACCGCGCAGCCTCTTGTTTCCACTCGGCAGCGGCCGTCTTGAACGCACTGATCGCGGTCTCTGCTCGCTGGCCCCGCACCAGACGCCCCGCAAAGCTCTGCCACCGCTCCAGCATGAGTTCTCGCCGCTGGTTCCACGCGATGCTGTCGATTGGTTCGGATCGCGACGGCTTTGTCGGGGAAACAGGTTGGAACCATCCCGACCCAGACGCATCAAACACCAGTCCAACCCCAGGATTAGTGGACTGCGCCAGATCGGAAATGGATATGTCCTTGACGGCGTCAGCTTGCTCGGTGTGAGTATCGCGGTACTCGACCCCGGTGCTGCTCGATCTGCGACGCTTGGACGTCAACTCCCGCTTCAAGTCGCCTTGCTGATGCTGAGCGCTCTCGATCCTATCGCTAAGCCCCTGCAGGCGCTCGAATATATGCAGGAAGCTCGTGCTTTCCAGTTCTCGGCAGCACCTCGAGATCATCTCGACCAACGCGCGCTTTTGCAACTGCGGACGCGCCTCTAAGGTTTCGACCAGCAGCTTCAATGTCGCTCGCTCCCTGTCGCTTGATGCTAGCTGCTGCTGCAGTTTTTGCTTCTCGATCTTGCTGGCGCGCACTTCGTCGTTCAACTGGTGGGACGCCGTCTCGACAAGCGCCAGCGTCTTCTTTCTCTTCTCGTCGGCCGCACGGAGCAACAAAATCGATGACTCGAGCTCCTCAACCTGCTTCTTGAATGACGCGTTCTGCTTTTCCAGTTGTTCAACCCTCGAGCGATAGCCGACTGCCACCGATTCATTTGCCGCCGATAGTCGATCGCTGACCTCACGAATCGCTTCATTTGCATCGAGCTGGAACTTTGCCTCCAGCTCTGCGCGCAGAGAGTTGATCGCGTTATCGTGGCATCTGGTAGACGCCACCAGCCGTTGCGTCAGAGCGTAGTTCTCCTCTGAAGCACTTGCGAGCTCTTGTTCGAGGCTTGCTTTGGACTCCTCAATCGAGTTGTGCTTGCTCATCCACATCAAGACGGTCGTCTTCGTGTCGGCTATCTCCTGGGTCAGTTGGGTGTTTTCATGCTGCAGCTGCTCGATTTGTCTGGCACTTTGCTGACGGTCCTCCTTGCTCTTGACGAGCAACTCGTCGTACGATGCCTGCACCTTGCCCAGCTCGTGTCTCATCGCCGTGGCGTCCTCCTTAGCACTCTTCAGACGGATTAACTCGGTAGAAAGGCTGTCGTTGAGGGTGGTCACTTCGTCGAGGCGTGTGCAGATCACATCCAGCCGACCGGTCAGCTGGCTTCGCTCTTCTTGGACTGTGTTGAGCTCAAGTGTCAGTGAGGTGGCCTTCTTTTGGGCTCCTTCTAGCTCTCGGTGGACACGTGCGGCGTTTTCTTGCTCTTCTTGGAGCGAGGTCTCGAGGTCTGCGTTGCTTTTCTTGACGCGATCCAAGCGTCGTTCAAGTTGAAGACCATGATCATCGCGACTCTCCATGTCGCTTTCCAGCCTGGCGATCACCCGCTTGAGCTCTCTATTCTCCACACTCAGTTCTTCGATTCGCTGGTGAGCATCGGCGAGTTCTCCGTCAAGCTCCTTCAGCTGGTTATCGGCGCGTCCCATGGATACCAAGCTCGGCAGTCTCGCGTCGTTCAGCTTCTCTGGTGTCACAGTTTTACGTTGGCTGCTCTCCTCGTCCATCTCTCGAATCAGTGCGTCCCTCTGGTGAACATCGGCTTGCATCGCTTGAATCGCATTCTCAAGCATCGATAGTCGCTCCTGGTAAGCTGCCGGGAGCGCGTTCCACTCCTTTGAGCTATTATTGTCATCTCTATCGAGGCTCGAGTGCTTGATGTGCGAAGAATCGCCACGTATCTGGGCTTCTAAGCCCGCAATCTGCGTCGTCAAATGTCTGGATGTGGTTTCCGAAGCCTGACGGTACGAATCCATCACCTGCTGGAGCTGTTTCTTCTCGACGTGCAGCTCAAACACCAGCTCTCGCAGTTCTTGTTGCTGCTGCTTCGCTGACGCCATCGCTGCGCTCATTGCCGCGTTCTCCGATCTCAAGGCTGTCTGGTCCTTTTCCGCGCTCAGCAACGCCTGTTCATCTGCCTCCAACTGCGCGCGCAACTGCCGAGCTTCTGCTTCCAGCGTCAGGATCGAAATGGATTTGCGGTGACACTGCTCGCAGCTTCGAGTCAGAGGAGCGACAGCCGTGCGCGAAAAGTCAACCGTGGAGCTTGATGCGCGGCTGCTGTACGACAGGTGCAGCGCTGATCGCGAGAAGTCGGTCGCGCCGTCGTTGTCTCGGCTAGAGTTGACAGTCGAGCTTGAAGCGTCGAACCGGGACCCTCTTCGCTTATCTTTCGAGACAGAAGCTGCCGAGGATGTAGCGCGATGAAGAGCCTTCTCGAGGTTGTGGATGTGTTCGTGCAGCATCGCCACGTTGTTGTCGTGGTGCGACGAGATCTGGGACCGAAGGAGGTCGATCGACTGCTCTCGAGGCTTTTTGTCGTCGCTGAATAGCGACTGGCTCATCTTCGTTGCTCGCTCGCCGCCCTGCCGCTTGAGTTCGTCGTTCTCTGCTCGCAGCCGCACGATCTCCTTCTTCTGCTCGTGGATGGTGTCCCACGCAAACTGCAGCGACGCGTCGTTGTTGTCCTGGGCCGAGTCATCCATCTGTGGAGACAGCAGCGATCGCAGTCGGGAGTGCTGCAAGGACGGTATCTCTGCTAAAAAGTCCGCGACCAGCTCTGCCTGAACCTCGCGAAGGTGCTGCTCGTCGTCCACGCTAGCACACGCTCGACGCCGAGTCTGCAAGCAGCAGGACACGACCACAAGGCACAAGGTGAGCTGACTGGAGTCGCATCCGCCTAGCCCAAGTGTTGTCCCAACCAACCAGTTCCATTTCCACGGCGACGTGGTCGCGAAGCTGCTGCATGGTGTCAATGTCGTCCACCTCGTCCATCACCAGCCTCTTGCGCTCTTCACTCCGCACTTGGATCAGGCACACGAGCAACTCCTGCACCATCGCCTCGGCCACGAGTATGGGCCGCGGCATCGAGCTCCTGTCCTCTCGCGCGCTTCGGCTCGAGGACAGCACCTGCCGTCAACCACAAGACCGACAAGCGTTAGTCAGATTGCTTGGGCTTCCGCACCCACCCACCCACACAGACACACGCACCGGCGAGTGCTGCAGGCGCTGCATACGGTCTTCGCACACGTGCATCACGAGCTCGAACAGGTTGTTGTCCACCGGGCGGCGCCAGTCGGCCGACGCCTTAGCGCGCACGCCCATCTCCTTCCTCGCCATGACCGCGGCGATCTCCGCCAGGAGCGCCAGCTCCACCTCCCGCGCTCGCTCGTCCATTTTCGGTCGACTCATCCGCTCCAACGGCTCGTCAGGGTTCGCGAACGCGTCCAGCACCGCCCCGAGTCGCCCAGAGGCGGCGCTGGCCCTCGGCGCTCGCCCGGTGCCGTGGTCGCCACCGCTGCTTGCTCGGAGGCGCGAGGCCGAGAGCGCGAGCGGCCGATCCCGAGGCTTCATGCTGCTGGTGCGGCAAGAAGGCGACTACAAGGAAGTGAAGGTGCGGATGCAAAACACGGTGTGTGGTGAGGGGGTGTTTCGTCTTGGGTTTGTAAGCTAGCAGGTGGACAACCACACCGTGTTTTAAAGTGTTGAAGGCAGAGGAGACTGGCTTTGGAAACCCTGCGCGACGCTTCACAGCGCGCTGTAAACTGTCTAAGACAACGTATCATTCCTGTTGGCTTCAACGATGACGCAATTGAGCACCAACAAGCAGCACCTTATACACAGCAAGTTCATGCACCCAACGCTCTTTGTGATATCTTCTTCGAAGCGTCGTTACAACAGCATGTCCAAATCAAAGAGTGAAGCACCTACGCTGTCCACGACCCCAGACTCTCTACGACAGCTCGGCGAGCGTGCCGTACGGGTGCTCGCCCGTGTTGATGGTGAGCGTCGCGCACAGCGGGTTGGCCACCGCCGTCGAGTTGTACACGTCGCAGTCCGTCTCGGGCTTGATCGCGATCACGTAGTCGGCGTCC
>JAADYF010000226.1:0-30513 GCA_023338175.1 Phytopythium delawarense
CGAGCCTGAGCGTTGCCGAGCAGTCTTGCGCTTCCTCTGTTGTCATGAAGCACCTCCGTCAGCGATACCGTTTTGATCCGTGGCTTCAGTCCGCTCTTAATCGTAAAGAGGTCCAACGGGACGCACCGCTTGCGACTCCAGACGATCAGCAACCTTCTCGCGTGCCGATGTGTCCTTCAATTCAAACTTTGGTCCGTCCAGCACGCGCTCTGTCGTGACAAACGCACCAATCCAAGCTGTAAGGCACTGACACTGTGTCACCCATGCCTGACAAGATCAAGAGAGGCGTACCTGGTGTTGGAGCAGCCCCAATGATCATGGGAGTTCCTTCAATGTCCCCCCATGTCATGAGCGGGCTCGCGTCGACGCCTGGAGCTATCAACGGTGTCATCTCGACGAGCCCGAACTCCTCGCCCGGTCCTGTTGATGCCGCCGTCTCGTCAAACTCTGCCTCGCGCTGGATCTGTTGATGTTCAATCGTGGTGCCGCAGGTGAGATCGAAACCCCTCCAACCGAGGTTAGACAAATGCGCCGACGTACCTTTGGGCCCAACGCGTTGGCGGAGAAGCGGGAATTCGAGAAGACGGTCGTCTTGGGTGCTCTCGGCGGGCGTCCGAGTCGCTTGTTCCCCTTGCTCTTCGCGTCTTCAAGCAGCAGTCTCGCCGATGACGTGGCGGTTACCTATCACGGTCGTGTTCAGCCCAGAGAAGCCATTAGCCGCGGTGTCGACCCTTCCCGCTGAATTCGGTGCATGGCTTTGGTCGCCCACCCCACAAATGGCGCGCGTCGTCTCGAGCTCGGGCGGGAATAGCAGCGGGTTGCGAGCACGGTATGTCCACGTCTCGGGCGCGCTTGGTCGGTCGTCCTTTGGGCCTGTGGTAACGTCAGTACAGCGAGCTGTGAGCGCCAGACTGGGTCGCTCTCACGTCATCCGGGCGGTGAACGCACCTTTCGGAGCGCTCGCGGCGTCCGCCAGCAGCCGGTGCTCCTTGGAGATCCACGAGCCGTCCGCCAGCAGGTGCAGCTTCGGGTCGCCTCGCGCCGGGTCGGCGTCGTACGCCCAGTGGTAGCGGCGCTTGTGGTCCTCCACCGCCTTGTCCTGCAGCTCGTTGAACGACGCGTTGTCCTCCGACGTGTGCGTCGCCTGGGGAACCACACCCGCCGCGTCAAGGCTTCTGAGACTAGCAGCAGCAGCACCATCAACCGTCATGGACGCACCACAAACCGGTCCAGCGTCATCTGATCCGTCTCGACGCTGGCGTCCGCGACGACTGCTGCATTGGCATCTCCTTCGGTCTCTCGCTCTCTTTCTGTGTCCTGTCCGCCGCGCTCGGGCGTCGCATGGTCCCAGCCGGACGCCGCGCTACGCACAGACGCGGAGCCTGCCGCGCGCAGCGTCGTGGCCGTTAGGTGCGCGTCTCTCGGCGCGCCGTCAAGCAACTAAGGGCAAGGAGGGCGAGAGGATGCACATGGAGAAGGAAACCGGTTAGCCAAGCCTGTTTGGGACGTCCCAGACGCCGGGAAGGACGCAGAGAAACCCACCGCCTTCTGCGCCTTGAGCTGCGCCAGGTCCGGGAAGAAGTCGCGCTCGATGATGGCGCCCAGCGCGCCGACGTACTCGTCCTCCTCCAGCACCGCCTTCTTCTCCATGATGCCCCACCACAATGTTACCAGGTGCCAATTCCGTGAGTTCAGGATTATCCAGCCAATTAATTGAACAAATCTTCCTTCAATAATTGAGAAGACACTTGACCTGGTTGCACCCGCGAACATGCACTTCTCGAGCACTTCATGGCTTCCTTCGCGTCCAAGCAGGAGGTCGTTCCCACACTAATCGTCGCCTCTAGAGGTCAGTCCGCCGGCTCGAACTGGTTGAAGGCCGCCCTCGCCGCGATGAGGACCTGCGCGTAGTGCGGTGACGGGACGGGGCGACGCCTGCTCTCGGGCAGCACGTCCTCGATGTTCACGCCGTTCATGCGGCTGCTGACGACCAGCGCGTGCGGAAGGATGCACGCGAGCGACTCGCACGGCCACGGCGACGACATCGTCGAGCAGCTGCAGGTCGACAGCCGCGGGTCCTCCCGGCTCTGGTGCTCACGGTTCTTGCCTTGCGCCGGGTCGCGAGCGTTCACGACTCGGAACCTCCGAGGGCGAATACTCCGGTGCTGTGCTGCCTGGATGGTGAACTCGGCCCGCGCGCTCAGGAAGCGCAGCAGGTCGCGACTGGAGCACAGCACGCCGACCTTGTCGGTCACGTAGCGGTGCAGTTGGAACAGCGTGGCCGACGGCTGGCACACCCGGTGGAGGTCGTCGGCGAGACCTTCTTCGTCGTCGTTGATGCCATGGAACGCCTTGCTGGCTCCCAGGTCTTCTTCGGGCTTCACGCGCGGATACTTGCTCAGGAGAAACTTCATGTTGATGGTGTTGAACTGGTCCAAGGCGTCCGCTGGATACTCCGGGATGATCGCATCCACTGGAATCGGGAGCTTCCGCTTCAGGTGATGAAGGTTCCCGGGGTTGCCTTGAGCGGCGACACCGCATGGCAAGCTAACGTTCACACAAGAACGGAGTTAGATGTTTGAGTCTCCCATTCACCGTGTGACTGTGACCACGTACTCTGGCTGGACTGCAGCGGTGTAAGGCTTGGTCTTGCTGCCAGAAGACCACACAATGCGCTGGGAGTACAAGTCCCCGAGGGTATTGAGCTGGTACACTCGCGCGCCATTGCTCTCGGCGCCGTCTCGGAGCGGACATATGCCCATGAGGTGAGTGTTTTCACCGCCATCCTCCAGCCGCAGGTCCAGCGGCGCATCCGATGTGACGTACTGCGACCCAGACGCCTCCGCTCGCTCGCCATCTTCGTCATTGTAGCGAAGGGGCTGTAGCGGCAGCGTCGGACACCGACGCGCGCGCTTTTGACTCTTTTCGAACGGGAACAGCGTGGCGACCTTCGGCCGGCTTGATATGGTCAGGACAGCACCCCGATCGCTGCAGCTCTCAGTGGACATGTCGACCTCTTCGACGGCGCCAAACTTGAGCGACTCCGCATCTTCTGGCTGCTCTCGATCCCATGAAATCAACGGCAGCCGCGCCATTCGAGTATCGATGATCTCTGTCGCCAAGCCAGAGGCAACGATGAACTGGAAAGGCGAGCTGTCCGTGCGATGATGTGTCAGCGGTGAACTGACGATGATCGAGTCACAGCGAGATAATGCTCGGAGAGTGCTAGCTTACCTGGATCGGCGCTTGAGGTCGTAGATTTCGGCGAGAGGCGACGAAATCCCGCTGATATCAAACAGTTTGATTGGTGGGTGTGTCCTGGACGTCGAAGCACGAAGATCCGTCACGGCAACAACCTCCTTGGACACCGTCCAGAGAACTCGGGGGTGGCTGAGCAGCACCGAGCAGTGTAAGCCGCCTCTGATCTCATCACGGCGCAACGACACTTACACGTTGCGACAGAAACGCACCTCGAGTACTCGCATCGGAGAATCTGCTGCGACCTGGCCGAGTAGTCGCACTCGACGACCTGAAGCCCGCCCTCCGGCTCCCAGCAGTGCACAACACCGTCGCCGGTCACGAACGCAAGCTCGGTCTCTGTGTGTGGGCTCGCGCTAATGTGGTTGACCGTCTCTGAGAACAGCAGCTTGGTCTTTCGGCGCATCCGCGGCCTCTGGTCACCACCCGACGGCAACCCCACGGACAGAATCGTGCAGTTGGCTTCGCCGCGCGCCGCCACCATGACGTCCTCTGCGCCGAACGGCCGGTAGTCGCTTGTCCTGCCCATAAGAGCGAACTGGCGGATCACGGCGCCCGTCTCGACGGCGTTGCTCATGAACCCGCCGCTCGGGTGCGCGTCGTCGTCGTCGGAGCCGAAGAACGCGCGCGCCTGCTGCAAGATCTTGCCGGTCGGGAAGAAGACGACGTGAGGTGCACCCGGCCCGAGGCTCGCGCCGGCGATCGCGTTGCTCTGACGCCTGGAGATCGGTCCCTCGCGCTGCTGCAGCTGGTCGTCTTCGAGCAGCCGTCGCGCGACGAGCTCGACGGGCACGAAGGCGTTGGTGCTGCGCAGGAAGTAGCCCACCTGGCTGCTGTACTTCATCCACCCGATCGCGTGGTTGTTCATCTTCGTGTGCATCTTGGCGTCGACGCGCGGTCGCAGGAACGCGTAGCCCTCGCGGTTGCGCACGTGCAGCCGCAGCGCGCCGACCGCGTCCACCGCGACGACTCGGCGCGCGCGCAGCCGCGAGTCGTCCAGCACCGGCGGCTCCAGCGGCACGCGGTCGGGCACCGGCAGCGCCAAGGCGCCCGTGAAGCCCCTGCTGAGCACCGCCGGCGGCGCCTGCGGGTACAGCCGCGTCGCCTCCATGCGTTGCCGCCGATCGACCGATTGGTCGGTCGATCACCAATTGATGGCCATGTCGTTCGCCACTCGCTTGGTAACGGGATATGAAGAGCTACGTATCCGTAAATACTAGAAATGGACATTTGGATTGGGAAACGGATCTTGAAAGGACGCGGACGGTTTCTGCTGGAGCGTTCATGGCAGCGGCCGGGAGGCGAAGATGGCGGTCGAGCGGGGGTTTCCAGGCGCTAAATGCGGCGTGTGGGCGCGCGTCTCGCGGCGTCTGAGCGTCCGCAGACCGCCGCAGGGCTCGAGCAGTCGCGAGACGCGTGCTGGTGGCGCTTCGGGAGCCGCGCGGCGGGGAAAAAGAACCCCCATGCGCCGCGCCAACCAACGTCTTTCCTCGGCTCGAAGCGTTTTCCCGCCGGTGGCTGGCGTCGAGAAGCGACAGGGACTGATCGGCCGCGGCGCCTCTCTTTGAGGCTTTGAGGCCGCGCTCGGACGGGCGGTGGTCGCTCGCACTTCGGCATTGGCAGCCTCCAGCGACAGCGACCAGTCGATCTCCCCACCTCGTGCAGCAGGATGCGCGTTCTCCCGACACTGTTGGCTGCGCTGGCCGCACTCTCGGCGCTCGTTGCGGCTGAGCCGGAGAACCTTCGGGCTGAGCAGACGCCGGCGACATCTGATGACTCGGAGCTCGTGCTGCTGATCTCGCTCAGCCGCCACGGCAGCCGTGCGCCAAACCCAACGGTCAAGAAGCACTGCCCGAGCAACCTCAAGAACATGCAGGCGTACATCGTACCGCCCGAGCAGCTGACGGAGCGCGGGATGCAGCAGCTCGAGGCCGCGGGGAAGCACATCCGAGAGGTGTACGTGGACGAGAAGGGCTTCCTGTCGCCGTCCTTTAACGGCCGCGGCGACCAGCTGCACTTTGAGACGTACTTCCGCGCTGACGCGGCCAACCGATGCGGGCAGAGCGCCATCTCCCTCGGCAATGGCCTCTACCCGGACGGGACGGGGCCGGATGGATACGCCAAGCAGCCGATCCCCGTGTTCATGCAACTGCCTGAGAGCGAGCACGACTTCACGGCCAACGTGCCGTGCTGGAAGGTCATGAACGACAACAGCAAGCGCTACGCCACCTCGCGCGGAATGCAGCTGGTCGAGCAGCACCGCTCGACGCTCGAGCTGACGGCCAGGGCCTGTGGCTCCGAGTTCTACCACTCGTCGGACCCGGTGACCGCCATCAAGGACGTGGCGGACATGCTTCTCTTCGACGAGGACGAGGGACTTCCGTTGCTGGAAGGCATGACGACGGAAGCGGTCAAGCAACTGAGCGACTTGGCCTTCCAGAACCTGATCGAGCGCCTCTACTCGACGCCTCGGGACGTGACGACCGCGATCGGCGGCTTCCCGCAGCTGCTGCTCAATAACCTGAACCTGGCGGCCGCGCCTTCCCACGACCCCGCGACGGCGACCAAGTTCTACTCGTACCATTGCCACCGCGAGCTTCTGCACGGCCTCGGCTTCATGATGGGCATGCGCTTCAAGTTCAACGGGCTGCCCAGCTACAACGACACCACGGCCCTGATCCCGGGTACGTCGCTCTTCTTCGAGCTGCACCGTAAGGTCGCCGAAGGCTCCACGACCTCGACGCCGACGTACAAGCACGTTGTCAAGTTCTTCGTGTGGACCCCGAAGACGGAGCGGACGCAGATCAAGCTCGACAAGTGCGCGTGGGACTGCCCCCTCGAGGACCTGAACCAGATCATCACGTCGTACATCCAGTCGACAGGCACGTGGCAGGATATCTGCACCTTCAAGCCCACCATGAGCCTCGACACGCAGGCGGTCGACACGCCCGCGGCCCCCATGGAGATGCAAGAGAGCGACAACGCGTGGCTCGTGCTGGTGATCGGAGGCGTCGCCGTATTCGCGATCGTGAGCGTCAAGCTGGTCCAGCGGTTCACTCGCCGGCGCTCGTACCGCGCACTGTAGGCTGCCGCATCCAGCAGCAAGCACCTAAAGTTTGGCATAAACCCATGCAGTTCACACTAGACCGTCTTTAGCAGACTATGTGCCTCGTCTTCCTTGGTCCGCCCTTGAAATCCACACTTGATTGGTCGAAATACAAACCATTATCAATAATGAGTGGCCATTAATCGCACCACTCGGAGTGTTCTTCGCGTTGCTTGTCATTTTGCCATTTGCCATTTTGGCGCTTCAAACTCAAGGAGAACAGCGGCGGAAGGACGCGACGACGCTCAGCCCCAGTTTTCTCTGTGGCGACGGCGATGCAGGCGGAGCAGCGAGCGGTGATGGCGGCAGTGACGCCGGCCGCACTGCTGCTGCAGGCCACGCCCTGGACCACACTCACCGTCAGGTGAGGACCCGCGCCGATTTGCTTGACACGCTGCACTTTCTTGAAGGGAGGGGAGCGGCAGCGAGGTGACGCTTGTGGGATTCACGGGGAAACAGGCGCGGCAGCACTGCGGAGACATCGCTGCAGGTCTCGTGGGACGATGCGGATGCCAGTGGGGATGACCGAGGGAGTGAAGCGCCGCCCGAGTGCCTGGTCTGGCAGTTCGCGCTCGAGGAGTTCGATATCGGCTTCCAGGTGCTGCGCAACGAGGCCGTCGAGAGCGACACGGTGCGGTATCGAACGGATGAGATGCCGCTGGCAGCAGTAGCTCCAGCGTTGGGGTTGTCGCCGTTGGTTGTCGGCACGACGGCACCGGTTACAGGGATGGATACCCCACTCGAGCCTTTCGAGGGCACGCTCGACGCGCTCGAGGTCGGAGATACCGTCACACTCCGGTGGGATAACACGTACTCCCTGGTTCGCCACAAGCAAGTTCGGTACCGACTCCTCGCCACCTCCCGACGCGCGCTTGATACGGCAAAAGCGGCGGCGGAGGAGCTGCAGTTGCGAGCAGGCTCGGGGTTGGCACAGGCTCGCAGACGCGTGCCGTTCTACGCGAAAGATCTGGCGGAGATGCGAGTCGCGAGCCCAAAAGCACGGGGAAGGGCACACAGAGGCATGGTAGACCGACTCGAGCAGTGCGTCATGGACCTGGTGGCCATTTTCATGACGAACCCCAATTGCCCGCTGCACGAGGGAGCAGTGCGCGCACTGATCCTGGCACTGGAAGCTGTCCTGCTGGATGGGATCCGAGAAGAGTTTCTGGGCAGCTGGCCGGAAGCTCCGTACTACCGCTTCCTCGCCGACCTTCCAACCGTTCTTCGAGACGATGCAGGCGTTGTCGCGGAGGTGAAAGCTCTGCGGCCGCCATTGAACCTGCAATGCATCGGCTGGAATCGATCGCGCGCACTGCTCTTGACCGCCCTCAACAAGGGCATCTTCCACCGCGCCTTCGAGGTAAGTCTGCGGTTCGTGTGCGCTGAGATACTGGCGCAAAGTTTCTGACGCCATGGTGCTACCAGAACTTGACCAAGAGGAGGAGGCTGATTGAGAAGTATTACGAGCCAACCGCGCTGCTCTTCGATTATCCTGCAGCGGCCAAGATCACATCGTTCTTGAGCGCCTTGAATGCGGTCACATTCTTGCTGGCGCCGTTTCCAACAACTGACGCCAGTGACGAGCTCGAGTTTGCCGATCACTTTCCAGCTAATCTGCAGCAATGCTCGCCGGACGAGCGGTTTGAGACGAGCACTGTGGGATTTGTGAATGGTGCAGTAGGTGACTCTGCAGTTGAAAGAGGGATCGAGACGAATCCAGACGACATCACTCAGCTGGAGAGCTGTTCCATCGCGCGATATCTTCTGAGTTCCCACCCGCTGACCGAGTACACAATCGGGTACGAACTTGTTCTTGACAAAGACCTCATTAGAGTTTGTGTTTGACGTGTTTATTCATATGCCTCAGCCGTGGATCAACCGAGCTTCTGCCGGCTGCTGCAATGCGAAGTGGTCGCGACTCCTTCTTTGTTCTCGTCGCTCAGATCAAGGTCTACGCGCAGGACATCATACTTTTACTGGTTGACGCGGATCGACACGCCAACCTGATTGAACCACTTCGCATCTCAGCATCTGAGATGTGGGTCGAAGTCGCGCTGCGAATATCGCTGACATCTGAGTATACCAGTCGTGTCCAAGTCAAGCTGGACAACTCGTACTCGATGGTTCGCACCAAGCAAGTGCAGATGAGGCACCGATTTGTTTCGAAGCACGAATATGAGTGCGCGTGGAACGGCTGTCTCGAGATGGCTCAGTCCATCAGCTGGAAGCATGCTTCACATGTTGGACAACGTCGGTGCGACGCATACATGGCGTCTCAGTCCCAACAGGACGAAGACGCAGTCAGCCTTCAGAGAGCGAACAACAACAGCGCTGGGGACGGTGCTGGCGACGATAGCGACGGCTCCATCCTAGGATTCCGGAACTCTTTGATTGGCAAACCCGTCTCGCGACTCGTCGAGAACTTGCTGTCGTCAGAGTCGAGCATCTGTGACCAGTGCTTGACACCATTTTCGTTCTTCAGTCGTCAGCACGTGTGCCCGCTGTGCCAGAAGACACTTTGCGTCCCGTGCTCAAGGCACTATGTTCAGGCCAACGGACGCGGACCACAGCTGAAAGTCTGCGACCGATGCTTCATCAAGGAGAAGGACAAAGAGGTTCGTGTGTTATCTAAAGTGGTTTGGCTGTTGCTTTCTTGTTGCCTCAACCGTCTAACTTGAATCATCTGCACTCGTTCAACAGCGCGCGCGGTCAGGAAGTGCCCACAATGGGCAAGAGCCGGGGAAAGAAGTCCCAGCGTTCGCTGCACTGCGAGTCGACCCGACAATGGAGAAATACTTCAAGATGCTGGCATTTGGTGTGCCGCCGAGCGCGGTGGTGCAGAAAATGGCGCAAGACGAGGTGCCGCCCAAGAAGCTCGCGATCTTCACGGCTGGTCCAGATGGGGGGAGTCAGGGCTCTAGCCACCCCAGTAATGGGCAGGGATCCACGAGGTGAGTACACGGCTGTGTCCGCACACGATCGAAGGGATTGAGTGCTGACACCGTCACGGGCATGTTATTTGCTAGGAAACCCCGATCTCGTGGACAATTCCAGCGTCGTGATAGCACATTCCGAAAAGTGCATTGGACGAGTCTCGAGTCCAAGAGAGCGGATGATACGATCTGGGCACGTGTGACTTCCCGCAGACGCACGGCGCCAATTAAGCTGTCTCCCCACGATTTCCAGGAGCTTGAAGACCTTTTCGGCATATCCCGAAGTGCGGCAACTGCAGCAGCAGATGGATCGACACCCAACAGCAAGAAGAAGAAGCAGAAAATTCACTCGGCACTCGACCCGCGCAGATCCAACAACATTTCAATCGGCTTATCCCAGTTCAAGTCTGCTGGAGGAGGCGAAGCCATCCTACGCGCAGTGTCTGCATGCGACCTTGACTTCCTGACCCCCGAGCGGCTCGAGACGTTGCAGGAAATCGCTCCTACAGCGATCGAAGCGAAGCGGTACAGCGACTTCCGCGGCTCCCGCTCGCGCCTCGAGCCAGCTGAGCTGTTCCTTGTCCAGATGTGCGAGATCCCGCGGGTGACCGAAAAGGTATGTCCGATAGCGCGATCCGCAGCCGAATAATCGATGTCATGATGCTGACATTGCTGCGATTCAGATTGGCGCGATCCTTTTCGCATCGCAGTTTGAACATCAGCGGCAAGAACTTGCAGTGCGGATTGGGACCATCACACAGGCTTGCTATCAAGTGCTGCAGAGCGAGAGGCTTGCGCGCTGCTTCGAGCTCGTTCTCGCGATTGGAAATTTACTCAACGCTGGTACAGAGCTCGAAGATGCCCATGGCGTCACGCTTCCGTCTCTTCTCAAGGTTTGGGCACGAAGATTGCTTCATGTATTTACGTTGATCTAACGTTGACGCCACCAACGTGCTCTTTGGCAGCTCTCGGAGACGAAATCGATCGATCGCAGCATGACACTCCTGCAGTTCATCATCAAGCTCATCCAGGCATGGAACAGTTAAAGCTGTTTGATTGCTGTCGGTGTTAACAACGATGTGGTATGCTTGCAGGATCGCGGCGAGGGCGACATCTTGCTGTTTGTAAACGACTTGAGCGCTCTTGCGGACGCAAGACGCTTTTCCAACACGATGTGCGCATCACAGCTGCGCGCGCTCCAGCATGGCATTGGCGCGGTCGAGAGTGAGATCAAAGAAGACATGATCAGCGACCTCAAGCGATTTGAGAAGGAGGAGGTGCAGCGAAAACGCGCCTTCGAACAGCAGCAGCAAGTCCGGATGCCTCCACGGCCACCTCAGCGCGGCATCTACAATGTCGCTTCTGAAGGAGGTGGGATCTCTTCTGGTGGCGGTGGTGGACACCCTCACCATGCGCTCTTGGCGGCAATTCGTCAACGAAGCAGCGCTGCGTCGCAGCAAATCATCGGTAGATCCGATGTGACGAGTAAAGAAGACGACTCCAGTACGGCGAAAGCTGACACAAGCAGCCAAGCTGCTGACGCCTTGCCTCCTGCTCGGTCAGCGCTCCTTGCAGCAATTCAGCAGCGCGGTTCAGCGGTAAACGACCACGACGCAACCGTCCGTGAAAGCAAGAACGTATCAATCGCTGAAACGGGAGAGCAACGATCAGCACTGCTGGCGGCAATCCGACGGCAACAGCCGTCAGAAGATGATACCTCGCCACCTCAAGAGTCGTCGAGCCGTCCAAGCACACAACACTCGCCTGAAAGTGGACGAGCGTCAATGCTGGCAGCCATCCAGCAGCGTGGGAATAGCAGTGCTGGGACTTCGACATCGGCGCTAATGGCGGCGATCCGAGCTCAGAAGAAAGACGGAGAGCACACTTCCCCTGCTGCCTCAGAACTAGTGTCGCATCAGTCAGCGTATGCTCCTCGCGAGTACAAGATCCAGAGCAAGTTCGTCGCGGTGATGCGGGAGGCGTTGCTTCGCGTGAAGACTTCAGTCGAAGACGTCGAGCTGGAGATGGAAACCCTGCAGTCTGTGTGGGAGGCCACCGCTCGGTATCTGGGCGAAGACCCCGAGGGCTCCTCATCCGAGTATGTGCTCTCGCTCCTCAACCGATTCCTGCTCGATGTCAAGGTGGCGAAATCGCTGCTCTTTCGCGCAGGGATGCGCTTCGCAGGCGATTTCGCTGCATCTCACCTTCTCCCAGACGCGCGTAAGTGGATTTCTCCTTTCGCTGGCCATTGAGTGTTTGTACTGGTGCTGTGGGTTCACAGATGTGTTTGCTACTGTCGTACGCGCAGAGGTCGGGAGCAAGGTGTTGACCGTGTTCGGTGGCGGCGTAGTCACCGCCATGCGCGCTTCTGAGCGGCGACTGGAGGTAAACTTCGGCTGGAGCAGAGAAGCTTACCTGTCGCCTGGAGCTGTGCTGTCGTCTGGAGCTCTTGTACGCTGCCGACGATTGGGCGTGGGGGTTGTTCGCTCGACGCGCTATACGGATGGCTTGTGCTGCGTCCGCTTTGCCTTTGGTGTCGGCTACATCTGTGTCGACGACTTGTCGCCTGAGGGAGCATCGAACGCGTCTCAGCTGCGCGAAGAGCTGCTGCAATCTCCCGTATGCATCGGCGATCCAGTGGTCACTCCCTTTGGCTGTGGCCACGTGCGCTGGATCCGTCGCCAATCACGTCAGCAATTGCATGAAGACGGTTCGACGTGGACAAACGACAGTGTCGTGGCAGTCGAGCTGCTGCTCTTGTCGGACACTGGCATTGCTGGCCGGAGCAGCGGCACACTGTCGCCACCAGCGCTGACCCGGATCGAGAGCGTGAGCCGAGATGGCGGCAACGGTGGAGGAATCGCGTACGTCTCCGAGTCGCGAGTGCAGCTCAACTACTAGACCGGAGGTCATGTGGCTGTCGTCACAAACCACGAATACCTCAAGTCACGGGCATACGCCACACGTCGGAGCTGCACAAGTCGCAGGTTGAAGTGGATGCGCTCGAAAGGTCACGCCAGACATGGTCGCAAATCACCACCAAGAGACGCGCGCGTGGGCTCTTCCAGCGTCGAAAAGCCGCCCAAATCTTTGCGAGCACGTCTGCATTCCTGCTTCATCCTCGTGTCTCCCAGACCCTCAAGCGCTTCGCCATCCTCTCGTCCCGCGGCTCTCATTGCTCGCCATGAGGTGCGGTGATAGCCGTCGCTCGTAACCATCCTCCTCTCTGTAACTGACCTCGCTGTGCGGACTTGCAGCGCGTTCGAGAGCTCGTATCTGGTCATGCCCAGCGAGGCGGAGCAGTTAGTAGACCGCCTGTGCGAGCAGCCCATGGATGCCATCGGCGCGTCCGCCGCGTGGGTCGCATACCACCAGGCGATGGAGAAGCTCAACTTGCAGGCGCACCAGTCAGCACAGTGCCGGCAGGACAACTTCGTGGTCGAAGACATGCTCACGTACGCCAAACTGCCGATCGTGGTTGTGAACCTGCTGGCGATCGAGCTGTGGAAGACCCACGTGCTGCCACTGTTGCGATGCCAAGACCAAGACACGGCTTCGCTGCGTCTCTACTTCGTCGTGCGTGCACATGAACGTATGCTTTCACTGATCAATGCGAGCGTTGAGTCTCACCTCTCGCCATGAACAGATCTATCACGAGGCGACGCTCACCAACCTACTCGAGGTGGCGTTCTACCACGAGCATGTGGTCGAGAGCCTCGAGGACGACGTGGTGCTGGAGCTGATTGACTACTGCATGCGCAAGGTCACGTGGCTCATCGGGCTGCCACGCGAGACCATTGCCTCGGCCACGACGTTCCACAAGTCGGGCGAGGAGATCGTCCGCATGATGCAGGCGCAAACGCCCAGGAAGGAGCTGGCGCGCCACCGCCTCGAGATCGAGTTCCGCATCGCTGTGCAGTGCGTCACGCTGCTGCGATACATCGCCGAGCGGCTGCACCTGCTGCCGCTGAGCGTCGTCGCGCGGCTCATGGACAAGCACGATGTGCTGTTGTCGCTCGTGGTGCTCATCGAGAACCCGCCGTGGACCCACAAGGCCGTCGCGGTCGTGGACGGCCAGTCCGAGGTCACCTGGAAGAAGTTCGTGGACCAGAAGTGGGCTGTCGTCGAACCGAGCGACTTGCTGTCGCTGACCACAACTGAGGCGCAGGTTTGGCTCGCCGTCTACTACCTGCTCTGCACCAAGTCGGCGCGCGAGCACTACGAGGTGACGCAGTACCGCAAGGACCAACTGCTGCGCATCCGCAAGTACATGAACGACATCTTGCTGGACCAGCTCCCGCTTCTTGCCGACGTTCAGCGGTACCTGGACGAGCTGTCGATCGTGCAGGTGACCACCACAAGCGTTATGGGCATGGGTAGTCTGGTCATGGAGGCCGTCCCGTATGTGCGCGACGCCATTGTGCGCAGGTTTCGCTCCGAGTACGGGGCGATCGGCGCGCGGTTCGACGCCATGACGACCGAAATGGATCGAGCAAACGACCTCAAGGCGCTCGCCGAGGTTTACCAAATGGACGGGATCGAGGATTTGCTAGAGGGCAAACTCCGGACGGATGGCAACACCGAGAGCGTAGACAACAACAACAACAACAACGAAGAAGAAGGAGAAGAGGCCAAGGAAGAGGAAGACGAGCGGTCGTTGCCAGCCTCTTTGGTGCCGGCGCTTGTCAACCTCCGGTTCGACAACTCTCCAGACAAGCGGCAAGGCGAGGCTTCCACCACGCGAAAGCCGTTGATCGTGGAAATCAACGACGATGACGATGATAACAACGCGGAGGCGAGGCAGCAGGTCGTGGAGGTCGCGTGCGAGGTCGACCAAGCGAGCCGCAAGGAGATGAAGAGCCGCACGCACCACTACTACCGCTACCTGCTTCGTCCCGCCGGCGAGAGCGCCAAGAGCAGCACCATCTCCCCGAGCGCGTCGGTAGAAGCCAAGGTGTGGTTCAACGACCCGGAGCACTGCGATGGACGCAGCAACGTGACGCTGCGGTGCGAGGATCTTCAGCTCCCGGCGGCGGGTGAGGCCAAGGCGAAGCTGTGGAGGCAGGTCGGGTCGCTCGAGCAGGACAGTCTTGTGGTCGTGCAGTGCCAGCTGGTGCCCGAGGCCCTGGACAACCAGCAGCTTGACGGACTTCCAGGCTTCCGCCTCGGCGCGCTCTTCCTGTCGGTGCCCTACAACTAATATCGGCAATCACGGCTGTATCTACCTCTGATCCTACAATAACCCTCTTTCTTGGCAACGATTTTCACTTGGGCCTATAACGCCGCAGTGTCGCCACTGCAAGCAGGACGATCGCCAAACATACAACGTGCTGGGCAACCCCGTCCGACTGGAACGGACGGTCGCGGTGGAGGCGCACCGCTGGAACGAGAGAGACGCGCCACAGCAAGGCCAGCACCTTTCGGTTCTTGATCAAAATGTTACGCGCGGTGTTGACATCGCGATCCAAGCATACGTGACAAGCCGAGCACCGGAACACGCAATCCCCGCCGAGCGTGTCGTTCACCGTCCCGCAGCTCGAGCACGTCTTCGAGGTATACCCCTCCTCACAGTCGACGAGGTGTCCACCAACGCGCGCCAACTTGTACCGCAGGAGCTGCGTGAACTTGAAGTGTGCTTGAGCCAGCATCGCCCGCGCCGTCGAGCTGCGGATCACACGCTCGCGCTTTCGTCGCCGTTGGCGAGTGGTCAGCATATCTTTGTCGTCCACGCCCTCTTCGTGGCTCTCCTCTCGGTCGGGGCCAGATCTGGTGGGGCGCGCTCATCCGAGCACGTCAGTGGCGAGGCCTCCGCCGCCTCCTCCCTCTCGTACAACCGCACCATCTCGGCGGTCTGGAACGAGGGGAGCAGCACGCACCGGTAATGTGACGCCAACCAGCTCGTGATCTTCTGGTGCATGTCGTGTACCATCCGAGTCACACGCCGGTTCGTGTACCGGATGCGTCTGCGGAGGCGGTAGCGGTGACGGTGCATCGCTGTCTTCTTCCTGCGCTTTGCCCTTCGAGCAGCCTGCTCCTTCTTCCGAGTCGTCATCTTGGTCATGTAATGCTCCTTGCTGGCGTTTACGAGCGCCTCCAGCTCCGACTTCATGCCGTCGATCGCGTCAAATCGACGCTTTAGAATAGCGTTCGTATCGTCGATGCTCAGTGTGCGGCCGCACGGGTCGTATAATGTCAAGAATTGACGCACGCCCGGGTCCAGCGCACACACTCGGTCCGTCTCCTGCTGCTTTCATGACTGGACGCGCGGGACGACCAAGTAGTAATCTCCCTCTCGGAGACGCTGCAGCCGGACAGACGTCTTGAACTTGGACGACATGAGCTTGGGCGGAGGCTTCGCGACTTTAATCCCTTGGACGGCCTCCCCATCTCGATACTTCAACTGGAACCAAAAGAACCTCGGGAGGATGCGGACGAGCGCTTTGCGCCGTTTCTTGGCAGGCACCGCGAGGTCGTCGTGCTGCTCTATCTGTTGGTCGACGAGGCGGACTGATGCGGGTCGCAGCTCGATCGTGTCAGAACGGGAGAACTTGCTCTTGAACGACAGCGCTGGAAAGATCGTGGGCTTGCCTTTGGCCTTCAGCGAAAAGTAGAGAGCACACGAGGCCTTCATCGCCTTGAGGAAGTCACGAAACGCGTTGTCTCGAACCTCGAAAGGGACCTAAAGGTGGCGTTCAAGTGACCTCTTGTTCCGGAAGAACGTGGGCATCCGCTCGGAGCTCGAGATGCCGCGATACTGCGAGCTGAGTGCGGCGATCGTCTTGAGCTTGGTCCTCTTGACAGATTCCTTCTGCGGCGGTCTCTGCTTCCCATGAGCGTTCGTCTTCTTCCTCTTCTTCGTCGCAAAGATTAGGAGGCAGTCTCGCCACGACTGTGTGACTGCCATGTTGTAAACGCCGCGATGCGCTGCGAACAGCTGATCCAGCTTGGTGCGCTGGTCTGCGGTGGGGTACAACTTGAGCTTGATCGCGCTGTTGACCGCTATCGCGTCGTCGTCAGCCACGGCGCCAAGCTCGCGTAAGTCGCCGTTCAGCGTGATCTGGCGGTCGTGCAGCTGCGCCATCCACTGCGGCTCTGCACGGTCCTCGTCCGCGAAGTTGCGAAAGCCGAACCACGAGGTCAGCAGAGGCGCGATGACGTACTCGCAACCTGATGGCTGACTGCAACTTGAGCCCTTGCCGACTCGCCTGATAGTGTCTGTAGCAGCCATCCACAAGCTGCTCGCCACTTGGTGGTCGAACCAAACGCTCGGAAGCACATGGGCTCTCTGGCCCGATGGCATGGGCACTGTGCGCAGCGGCTGAGGATGGAGCTCGGTCCCTGGCAGCTCTCTTGGATGAGTTGGGACAGAGGATGTAGTCGTCCGCCGCTACTTCACGCAGGGCACCGAATTGAGGGCCTTGCTGGCGAGTCGCTTCGAGCGGCGTAGCATCTTGGCTGGCTCGCTTTGGCGAGGCAAATCGTCGAGTGTGCATCGGCCCCTCCGAGGCACCCCGCGCGTGTGGGCTTTCTTGGCAGTGACGCATAATGAACACGAGTCAATCGTACCTCTCCCCTCCAACCACTCGTTGCTAGAACAGGCCGCCGTCTCCCAGGCGAACGCGTCGGCGCTCATAGAACACGGGAGCGCAGTCCCGTCGGCCTCTTCCAGTGTCTGCCAACATTGCGTTGGGGTTTGTGCCGACATTTGGAGATTGGGGAGTCCAGCGAAGTTCTGTTATTGTGAGAATTGGGGCCATGTGCTTATCTTGCTTTGGTTGAAGCGTCTTACTGTTTGAAACGCATGAGGTTTCCTTTATGAGGCGGGATGGCAGGCGTCAGTGGTCAACACTTGCGAACATGATTTATGCCATGGCTGAAAGTTTAATCCGCAAGCTGGCAGCATCGTGTCAAACATGGAGGGCAACGCCAAGGTTGTCTCCGCATCCATCCAGTGCGTCCACAGCAGCCACGAGCAGAGGACAATGATGACCGACGCCTGGCCGAGACTGTCCCAGCCCACGCAAGCGGCTGCATGGTCGGCCAGGCGGCTGGGCAGCCACCTGGAGCCCGGAGACGCCCATCAAGCACGCCGAGCAGCCCCGAGCCGTCCTAGAATCTCCGGCATCACAACTCTAGGCCTCCTGGACTTCTGGAAGTCGCGCGCTCGGGTTCCGCGAACGCTAGAGCCCACAAGTGCGTGTTGCCGTCTGGCGCGGCTTCCATACCTGCTAAAATACATACGTAACTGTTTGCAGTGGCGCGCCATCAAGTCGATCCTTTATTAAGAATCCTGTAGAATATAGTAACCCCGTCGAATTCGAGGCAACCAGATGGCGCGGAGAGGCGGCGCAGCGCCTCCAGCACTGATATGCGCACAGAAAATCGGTCGGGTGCGGCGCCTCCCGCCGCCGCAGCACTTCTCCATTCCCGCCCAAGCGCTCGAAGCCCCGCCTGCATCTTCCCTCTCCTCCTCTGCAAGCAGTCAAGATGCTGCTGCGCTCGCTCTCGCTCCTCGCCACGGCGCTCGGGCTATCGGCGGCGTGTGATACGGCCGTGTACGGCGCGTGCGGTTCGGGCAGCTCGCCTGGGTGCTGCCAGGACGCCGACTACTGCATGACGTGGACGGCCAGCTTCTTCCAGTGCCTGCCCAAGCCGAGCCAGTGCACGCGGCAGTTCACCAACTACGACTTCTACGGCGGCAACTCGGACATCAAGACGCTCTACGGGCTGCAGCCGAGCGACTGCTGCGCGCAGTGCCTCGCCACCAGCGGCTGCCTCGCCTACACGTTCGTCAACGACAACCCGGGGCAGTCGGCGTGCTACCTCAAGTCGGGCATCGGCCAGTGGCGCGTCACGGTCGGCGCCACCTCGGCCGTCACCGACGCCTACGCGTCCGTCAACGACCACACGGACCGCAACACGGCGCGCCACCTCTCCGAGGAGGACGCCACCGCCTTCGACGCGCTCCTCAAGCACGCGCGCCAGCACGGCGGCTACTAAGTTCGTCGTGGCGGTTTGCGGTCCTCCTCAGTAGGGAGAAGGCCTAGGTTTTCGTTCGTGAGCTGCATCCTCCGGTACAATAAAGACACACTTGGTGTCGTGGCATCCGTCGTTCAGGCTCAAACGTGCCACATCGTAACCCGGTATAATGACTTGCTGTCTCGCCTTCTCCATCAACTTTTACACGCGAAATCCATGGTAGAAGCGTTGGTGTTGCTGCTTGTCAATATGGTGCCGAAGCGCGCGTTAATCCTTGAACGGCGCGCTGGTGGCCGCGAATTGCCGCTTGCACCTATACGCTCGCTCGTCCATCCAGCGGCCTGACATGGCCACAATCGGACACATAGAGGCGGGGAGCCAACACCGGCGGCTGCATCCACCACCCACCCACCATTGCCGCTTCAGCCGTCATGGCTGTCGCCGATCTCGCCATAAAGCCGTCCAGGGCAGTCGACGCCGCCCAATACCCACTTCGAGCTCCTGCGACACGAAAGAATAAAAATCCAGGCGATCGGCACGCGAAAATTGCGCGTGTGGCGGGCACCTGCGTCAGGGGAAACGCGTTGAAGTGCTGGTGATGCGGACCTGCGAGAACGAATAGAGTAGTCGGTCCGGTCTCACCATCCCGACGCACCTACTCTGTCAGAAACCTCTGTCAAGTGATAATCGCGCGAATCTGTATCTCTCGAACAGCAGATGGAGCGCGCACACGGCCAAAGGTGCGTCAGGGTGCTGCCTGAAAATTCAAAGTTGAAGCAGGAGATGGCGCTGCCAGCCGGCGCTTTCCCCGCCCCGCCCGCTCTTCCCGACGCTGCATGGCCCTCGCCACTCGATGCACACCGGTCTCCTCACTTCCCAACTCGCCTCCAAGCGCCAACCCAAGCTCCACCCTCCCTCCAAAGCTCCGGCAATCCAATCCACAATGCTGTCTCGCTCGCTGCTCCTGCTGTCCGCGGCGATGGCCACGGCCGCGGCCGCCGACTGCGCCACTGCGCCGTACGCGAGCTGCGGGTCGGACGCCGGCACGAGCTGCTGTCCGAGCGGCTACTACTGCCAGCCGTGGAGCAGCGACTACTACCAGTGCGTGCAGCCGCCGGCGCAGTGCGCGCAGCAGCTGACCAACGTGGACCTGTACGGCGATGACCTGACGACGCTGTACGGCCTGCAGCCGGGCGAGTGCTGCGCCAAGTGCGCCGCCACGACGGGCTGCAAGGCCTACACGTTCATCAACAGCAACCCGGGCTCGCCCGCGTGCTACCTCAAGAGCGGGCTTGGTACGCAGCAGGCCAAGACGGGCGCCGTCTCGGGCGTCATCAACGGCAGCTCCAACACCACGTCGGCGCCGACCGCGACCCCCACGGCGACCCCCACGGCGACGCCCACGGCGACACCGACGTCGGCACCGACGCCGACATCATCCACCTGCTCGACGGCCTTGTACGCGTCGTGCGGGTCGAGCGCTGGCACGAAGTGCTGCCCGAGCGGGTCGTACTGCCAGCCGTGGAACTCGGACTGGTACCAGTGCATCCTTCCGCCGTCGCGCTGCTCGAAGCAGGCCACCGACACGGACTTCTACGGCAACGACATCGCGACGGTGTACGTGAGTCTGCCGTCGCTCTGTTGCGACGCCTGCGCCAACACGACGGGCTGCAAGGCCTACACGTACATCAACAACAACCCCGGACAGCCCGTGTGCTACCTCAAGAGCGCCGCCGGGACGCCCAGCACCTACATTGGCGCCGTCTCGGGAAAGCTCGACTAGACTTCACGCGACCGCGTACCTCCAGTAGCAGCCAGCGGCTGGCTCCACAACTCCATGCATCTCGTTAGTGTCGTGTCCCTAAGCAACAGGAATTAAATGCATGACCATCCGTCCTTACGCTTTGGCGTCGCAGCACGTACGTGTTCAGAATGGCAGGAGAGGCTGTGAGGTCGGCACGAGCGCTGTGAGCTTGTACAGGCGTCGGTGGTAGGGCTGCTGGCTGTCGTGATCCCTGCTGTAGGCGAGCGCCATGGAGCTGGGCAGCGAGTGGCTGTCCATGTCGCCGCTCGTGGTCGGCGCCAGCACAACGCAGCTGATCTCTGCGTCGAAAGTCTGCTCACCACTCGCAACCAGCGCACTCAACATGCTCGCGACGGCGGATCTGGCGCTCGTCGTCGAGAGCGACAGCGAGGTGCTCGACAGGAGCGTCTGCGCGTCGATGTTGCCGACGAGCTCGGTGACCGCGCGGTCGTCTGCTTGGACGACGAGGCGCTGGCTGCTGGCGTCCCGCAGCGTCATGTGCAGCGAGCGATAGCGCCAGATGCGTGGCTCCGGGCCCGTGCCACCTCGCGGCTCGCAGTTGTTGACGCACTTGCCCACACGGACGTCCTTCTCCGGTCCGTTGTCTGCACCTGTTGCCACCTCTCCGTCCTCTTCCACGACGAGCGGGCGCTCGCAGATACCGCAGAATGCCTCCACCAAGCGACGAGCAAGCCGCGGCAATATGCGGCCGTTGCTACTGACCGGTTCGTCGAAGTGGATCTGCTCGACGCGTACGTCGCGAAGGATGTGTCGGCCTTCACAAGCGGACACCTCCAGGTCGTCAATGGTGGCGCAGTTCACTGGCATCTGGGCACTTGTCGCCGAGACGAGTGAGCCGCTGACAAGCCGCTGCTCGAGCGCCATGGCCTCCGGGTCGTTCGCCTCGAGACACTGGAGCGTCGTTTGGTCCGTTGTGTTGGCCAGCAGGCGGTTCGACGTCGCGTGGAGACTGACCACGACGCCGGCAATACGGAACGCGCCTCGGTGGCTCAGCAGCCGCGCCACGGTCTGCTTCTCGGCGTGTTGGTCCCACAGGTTGACGACCATCGAGTCGCTCGGGGCGTCCAGCATGACGAGCTCGCACAGGAGCACGCCGTCGAGCTCCGAGTTCGCCCGTGTCGGGTCATTGGAGGTTGTGGAGGTGGAAAAGCGTCCACTGGCTGGTCCCGAGCTCCGATAACTGGCAGAGCCGCCACCTTCGGCATCTTGCGGCCTCCTCAGCTTGCACACAACTGTCGCCACCATGTTCTCGCGCAGGTCCTTGATCCTCGTGGCCTTGGAGGACGCAGAAGCCGCTGTTGTCGCGGCAACAGAGCGGTCCGCGAGCTCGAACTCGTGCCGGTGCTGTCGGTACCACTCGATCATCGGGTACAAGTCCTGGAGCCGCACGTCGCGTGTGTTGAAGTAGCGGTAGCGGCGGTACAGCAGCTGCGCGCGCGACGTCTGGGGAGAGAACTGCGCCTCGACGCTGCCGTTGAAGGCCTTGAGCGCGCAGTTGGAGAAGACGACGATGTCTCCGACGCGGATGGCGGCGTCCTGCGGCGCGTGGTCGGCCGCGGGCAGCGTCGGCAGCGCGCCGCCCCAGCACGTGAGCTTGAAGAACTGCTTGCTCGGGTCCGCCAGCAGCAGCGCACGCTTCCCCGTCGAGACCTGCTGCACCACCGCCGCGAAGCGCACGGTCTCGCCCACGCGCCGCGGCGCCTCCGCCAGCGGCATGAGCTCCATCATTGCTCTGATGATCCGACAGTGATTCACAATGGCATACCCCTCTGTAACCCACACCAGGTGTGGGTTACAGAGGGGTATGCTGGAGGGGGGTACGCTGAGTTGGGGTCAAAGAACCGTCCCGAGTGGCAGGAGGATGGGGAACAGATAGACTGGAGTAGTGTGGCGCACACGAGGAATAAGTTGAAGCGAGTGGGTTGCTCCACCTTGTTTACGGCACGGACCGCCTGAAATACACACCAAACTAGGCCAAATCCTGGTCCCGTTGACTTTGAAGTGCAAGGCAAGATACAGTATGAATCGAGAAAGAAGGCACGCGCTTCCCAACGGCATACAAACATTTCGATATTCTCCGCGTCGAGGCCGCTCCCCTTCAATCCCCTCCCTCCGACCGCCATGCTGACGCTGGCCGACTCCTTCCCGGCGGGCGAGCGCCGCCGCGTGGACGCCGACCTGGTGTACACGACAGGCGCGTCCTGCGCCGACCTGCCGCCGCTGCCCGCGGGCGAGGAGCTCGAGGCACTGCTGCTGCCGGCGTCGGCGCAGTTCCAGGGCCACGCGCAGCTCGCCAAGGTGGCGGCCTCGTCCTCGGGCGCCGGCTGTGCGCTGTTCCTGGGCGTGGACGGCGCGATCGCGGGCGGCGCGGACGCGTTTTCGGCGGCGGCGGCGCTGGACGCCAAGATGGGCGAGCTGGCGACGGGCAAGGCGCTTCGTGGAGGTCTCGGGCTGGATCGCGCGCTCGCACTCAAGCGCGCGACGATCCGCGTGGACGACAAGGCGTACTCGCTGGTGCTGGACGCGACGCCGTCGACCATGTCGACGGTGCTGACGCTCGGACAGAACACTGGCGCGTGTGCGGAGGTGCTGACGTCCTCCGACATCCTCGAGCAACTGCTTCCTCAGGCAGTGCATGCTGGCGAACTGCAGGTCTCGTCGCCGTCGAGCAACGCCGTCGAGACGCCCGCCAAGTGTGTGGTGCAGCTGGACATGCTGGCGCAGCTGGAGGCGACGCTCTCGAACACAGACGCGTTCCAGCTCTTGAAGGACGTGGACGCGAAGCTCGGAGCCTTCGTGGACACGTCGTCGGCGGAGCTCGAGTCGGCCAACGTGCAGCTCGCGGTGGTGCGACCCACGAGTTCTCCGGTCGCGCAGTCGCTCGCGTCCACTGGAGCCGGGGCCGAAGCCGACGCCTCAAGTGGAAACGTCGTGTACAACCCGCCGTCCACGCAGATGGCGATGAGCATGCTCGTGGGCTTCATGATGCTCACGGCCATGCTGCTCGGCGTCGTGTTCACCAAGAAGCAGCACGACAAGCGCTGCCGTGAGCGCTATGAGCGCGCCAACCGCGCGGCGCAGATCCACCGCGTCACGCTGCGCATGACGCAGCACGTGGAGGAGGACGCCAACGACGAGGAGGAGGACAGTCTTCTCTAGGAGGTGGGTCTTTTGTGTTTGCGCAGGCCATGCGGTGTTGTTGTTTGCAAGTGGAGCTTGGATCCTCCTCCCATCAGCGGAGCGTGTTTGCGAGGAATGGGTGGAGGTCGTGTCGACTGCATGGGCCCAGGCATGCTAAGATGACGAGACCAACAACGAAATCGATCATGACGGACTCCTCCCGGGGTCTGCCATGGAGAATGTGCATTGCAGAGTTAACCGGGCCAATATGCAAGTTGGGATCGGGCAGCACCAACCGCTTCAGGACGTGAGGTTGATCGCCACAACCTCCGCTTCGAGCGTCGTCGTCGTCGATTGCTCGTGCTCTTGGTCCTCTGGGACTGCAATCAACTTTGAAGACGCAGATACTGGGGCGGGGGGAGTGGTGGCGATAGAGCTACCACTGCAATCGGTGACACGCGGTGGCATGATTGGCTCGGCTTGAAATTTGTCGATGACAACGCTGCTCTGTGATACCTTGGCGACGAAAACGGCGGCGCGCGTGCTCCAAGGCGACTGACAGCGGATCAGGTCGCACTTGAACTCGTCCTCGCCTTCGCCGCTTTGCCGAGCAATGTGTGTCACGACGCTGCTCACCTCGTCGCAGTCGGCCCCGGCGCTCACGACAAGGCATGCCTGAGCCTTCAAGATCATCTCAAAGTAGTGCTCGCGAGTCTGCACGAAAAGAGTCAAGGTCGGACAAATGTGAGAGGGCTGAACGAGCTGCTACAGCAGTGCTTGCTGCTCGATAGGGAACGTACCTCTGTTGGGAGAACAGCGGTTTCCTCGTTGTTGGCGAGAGACTCATTGGTGGCTTGCGTCTTGCTATCCACAGCGCCGCGCAACGCATGATACGTCAGCACGGCAGTACCACGAGCGCACAGCTTCCCATTCTCAAGCTCCTTCTTTAGCCACTCTGTTTGAAAACCCGCACAGCACAGTCAGCAATAATGATCCAGCCACCACGAAGCACGGATTGCTCGACTGTACACCTTCTTGGCGAGCTGCCTGCTCGGTGAATCTGCCCGGATGGCAAAGGAACGACGAGTTCAACACAATGAACTTCATGCCACTGAGCCTGCAGGTCGTTCATCATGTCAGAAGCGTTCAGCAGAGAATAGCTTGGTTTACAGCCTCGGATTGAGCAGGCTCGTACCAAAAGCTGAACCACGAGTCGCCAAAGTTGGACTCGTAGCTTGTCAGCCAGTGTGAGCTGCAATCAGGAGAGTCAACGGAGTCCGGCCCAGGAACAAGTACCTACGATCAGCAGCAAGTGGGAGTTAGAGTCACACGATGGTTGTTTCGCCGCCTTCAAATGCGTACGAGGCGGATGTCGGCGTCGATCTCATTCACAAGATTCTGGAAAGCAGCAACTTGATCTTGATACCAATGCTGGTCTGGCGAAGCATTCACGAACTCGCCAAGGATAGCAACAAACGCTGGCCGTTTCCGGTTCACGATCGCAATGGCTTGACGGAATTCTCTTGCTTCGGACTCCCACGTGGACCCGCCTCGGCTGTCCATCTCTGCTGATGCTGCAGCACTGCCTAGGCGGGGTCCGGACAGCTTTGATGCAGCAGGCGATGCAAGTTAGGGATGTACACGCGTGAATAGCGATGCTACCAATTACCAACCTGCATGAACGAGAAGTTGTCGTTCCACTGGTTCTGCAAGTCGTGCGATAGTCCAACATACTTGTGGTCTGTGGCGTAGTGACAGCGACCCTGAGCTGCCGTTGCGAAGAAGCGTGGATAGATGCCTGTTGCGTCAACAACACAAGCTCGAGTGAGTAAGCAATGCGAAGCAAGGTCCTTAGATTTGCGCCGCGAAGTCATGACGTACCTGGGAGGTGAAGCACCTGTTTGCGCTTCAAAATGTGCATGAGCAAGCTCTTTTCCCGTGGATCAAGCCCAGAAATCTTGGCCTGGATCGTGTCGGTTGGTCCAAACTCTATCGAGCGCGATGCGCGCTGGCGAGCCTTCTCGAACTGTTCGAGGTCCTTCACAAGCGTGAACAGCTCGGGTCCTCCGCAAAACTGAACGCTGGGCTTGGTAGCCGTCATGTGGTTCGCGAAGTCGACTCCCTTGAAAAAGGGGTGGGCTGTAGATGGTCAGCCAAGAGTCGAATACTGTTAGAGGTGTGAGCCGTCGTGTGTCCCAGCGTGCGAGAAATCTCACCTTTGATCTGGTGGATATCCGGGCGCTTCATGGGATCGGGCTGGAGCAACTTGGTGATCAAATCACGGGCGTCTTCCGATATAAACTCTGGAACGTAGACGCTGCCGTCTTGCACGCGCAGGAAAGTCAAGTAGGCGCTTCCGCCGCTGAATGGAGTCTCTCCAGTCAGAAGTTGGTACATGATGCACCCGACGGCCCACAGATCGCTCGCGGTCGTGGCTTCCTTGTTGTCGATCACCTCGGGCGGCATATACTCGGGCGTGCCGACAAAGTTGGGTCCGTTGAGTGCCGTGTTCGCGAGATTCTTTGCCGTGCCAAAGTCGATGAGTCGAATGTGCCCGTCGCCCTTGCACACGACCATGTTCTCGGGCTTCAAGTCACGGTGCAAGATGTGACGTGCGTGCATATACTCGACTGCGTTGACAACGTCGGCCAAGTAGAAGCGCGCAAGGTCCTCGTGCAGCGCCATCTGCCGCCCCTCGGAGATGAGTTGCTCCAGCAGTTCACCCCCGTCCAGCAGCTCGAGCAGGAAGTAGAGGTTCACATTGTCCTGCACAGCACGGAGGAATCAATTTGTCAGACGTACTAGAAGCGTAGCGCGTCTGCAGCCAGCGTCACGCACCTGGAAGGTGTGGTACAGGCGGATGATGTTGGGGTGGCGCAGCTGGTTGAGCATGTCCTTCTCCATGTTGATCTCGTTGAAGATGTTGGGGTGGCGGATGCGCAGGCGCTTGACGCGCGTCTTCTCGATCGTCTTGAGCGCGAACGCCTCGCCCGTCGCGCGGTGCGTCGCGCGCACGATGCGCGAGAAGTTGCCCTCGCCCAGCGACGCGCCGAGCAAAAAGTCGCCGATCGCCGGCTTGTCCGCCGACTCTTTCACTGCCGCAGCCACGGGATACACGTCAGCGCCACCGACACCAAGCACGCGCGCACCAGCAGAGGACCCGGGCGCGGACGTACCGCTCATGGCGACGGCGGCAGCGGAGGCAGCGGCGGAGATGGAGGCACGCCGTCCTTTCCTGCCGAGTGCTGGTGGTTTCCCCTGTTGTGAACTTGAAGGGCAAGAGCGCAAAAATCGAAAAAATAATATCATGTGGACCACATGGATCTTGGCGGTTATCGTCTGGTCGTGGGGCGTAAACGTGGCGTGGCGCACACCACGGATACGGCCGCGTCCAGCTGCTTCGCTTCAACTGGCCCAGTCGCCGCGCTCAGCGGTTCCAGGCGACGCTATGCTCACGTGCCACCGCGTGCTGTCAAGGCAAAGCAGGGGCCAGCGTCTATTAGTGAACTGCGAGGTATGCGGCAGTGATGGCGTCGTCGGGGAAATGAGAAGCAGGCGTTGCATGGTGGTTTGTCGCCGACAAACGAGCAGCGGTATACACTCTTTGGCACCCCGCAAGTGTATAGTCTACCATCCGCACACTTTCAACGTTGTGACTTACGCGGGCATCCACGGTACGCCGCGGCTATTCCCGGCGTCCGGACCCGGGTCGACCCCTATTTCCAGCCGCCGCGCGCTTTTCACTTGCTATTTGTATGCCTCGGGTGGGAACGCCGACAAAGGCGCCGCCGCGTGGGTTTCGCCGCCAAGAGCAAGAGCACGGCGGAGAGGAGAAGAGGCGAGCAGCAGACGGAAAAACGCCGCGCGCGAGCACCAGCGGTCGGACGAGCAAGCAACGAGAGCGACGGCGACCCGGACAGCGTCTGAGAGCGAGCAGTCGAGCACCGCCGCCGCCCAGTTGCCGCCCGCCAGCCCCCGCCAGGTACTTCCTACCGCGCGATCTTGGTCTCGTCGCCGGCGACCAGCGACAACGGCTTCTTCCCTTCCTTCCTTCTTCCCTCCTTCCCTCCCTCTTGGTCTTCTCTGGTGAAGAACGTGTGCGTCCCCCCGACGTCTGCGCGTGTGTTGGGGGTGGCGGAGCGCGTCTGGGGGGAAGGGAGAAGGGCTGGACTTGAGCGGACACGCCCACTGCAGTCGGCAGCGTGTCGTTCTTGCCGTTGTGAGCGGGCTCTGACCCCTGCTGCGGGCGTGCTGGTGCAGGGAACGAACGCCGGACCAGCATGGCGCGACACGAGAACCCGTTCGACATGCAGATCAAGCTGCTCATGATCGGCGACAGCGGTGCGTAGCGCTCGCTCTGCTGGCGTGCCGCCTTGGCTCGGCCGGCCGTCTGATGCGTGCGTGGGCTGTGCCTCGGATGCGGATGCAGGCGTCGGCAAGACGTGCTTACTGCTGCGCTACGCGAACGACTCGTTCTCTCCGACGTTCATCACGACCATCGGCATCGACTTCAAGATTAAGAACATAGAGCTCGACAGCAAGAAGGTGAAGCTGCAGGTAAGCTCGCGGCGCGGGAGCCTCAAAGTCTCAAGCCTCGTGCTTGCTCTCGTGCTAACGCTCGGGCCGCTCGTGCAGATTTGGGACACGGCCGGACAGGAGCGCTTCCGCACGATCACGACGTCGTACTTCCGCGGCGCGCAGGGTATTTTATTGGTGTACGACGTGACGGACCGCGCGTCGTTCCAGAGCATCCGCAACTGGGTCGGGCAGATCCAGCAGCACGCGGACGTGCACGTCAACAAGATCCTGATCGGCAACAAGTGCGATATGACGGACGACAAGGTCGTGAGCACGGAGGAGGGCCAGGCGTTGGCGGACGAGTACGGCGTCAAGTTCTTCGAGACGAGCGCGAAGAACAATATTAATGTCGAGAGCGGCTTCATCGAGATCGCGCGCGAGGTCAAGAACCGCCTCATGGAGGAGGGCGGCGCCCCCAAGTCTGGCGGCGTCAAGCTGACGACAACGCCGGCGCCGGCCAAGAAAGGATGCTGCTGAGTCTCGGCGAGCCCAGAGCTTCGGCCCAGCCCGACCGCCTCCTCACCCACCCGGCCGAGGTGTCGGGGCTGCTATTGGATCGCACTCCACCACACCACGTCTGTCCCCTGCTGGCTCGCGCGCCGCTCCCCGACTCCTCTCTCTCTGCTTTCTTTTCGCCACCAGCCCTTTCATAATAAACTCGCCGATTGAAACCCAACGCGGGCAGCAGTGCGTTCATTCTCTTCCTTGCTGGCTTCTCTCCTGTCGGACACCTTGCGGCTGTCATGAAGGACAAGCGCACCACAGACAGCAAGCACTCAAACGCGTGACTTCGGTGTAAGCATCATTTCCAGACGCGGATCGAGTTGTCGAGTGAGAACGTCACGACGGCCCGGCCGTCGTAGCTGAAGGTGCCGCCAACCACCTCCTCCTCGTGCCCGGGCAGCACCTGCATGCACTCGCCTGAGAAGGCGTTCCAGACGCGCGCGGTGCAGTCGGCGCTCGTCGTCAGCACCTGCGAGCCCTGCATGCTGAAGCTCGCGCTGGTCACGCCCTGGTTGTGACCCGCGAGCACGCAGCGCCGCGTGCCTGTCAGCGTGTCGTAGATGAAGGCCGACCCGTTGGTGCCACAAGAGACCACGAGCGCGCCTGACGCGTTGAACGTGGCGTTCGCCACTTGGCCGTTGCCGTGGTCGTCCCAGTTGAACAAGCACTTGGACGAGCGCACATCCCAGAGCTTGCACGTGCCATCCGCTGACGCAGACAGTAGCAGATTGCCTTGGTAGTCGAACGTGACGCTGGACACGTCGGCGTCGTGGTGCTCGAGCGACCGGAAGCATCCGCCGTAGCGCGAGTCCCAGAGTCGCACGGTCGAGTCGCACGAGCCGGTGGCGAGCAGCCGCGCGCTCGAGTCGAACGCGAGGCAGGAGACCTCAGCCGTGTGGCCCGTGAGCGCGAACCGCTCAGTCTCCGTCTCGGCGTCCCACACGATGGCGGTGCAGTCCATGGAGCAGCTGCTGAAGCAGTCGCCGCCGGGCGCGAACTCCACGCTCACGACTTCGCCTTCGTGGCCGCGGTACACGCCGCGTACAGTCTGCTTGCGGACGTCCCAGAGGCGGCACGTCTTGTCGAACGACCCGGAGAGCAGCAAGTCCGAGTGGTGTCGCCGGAACGCGAGGCAGAAGACGACGCTGTCGTGGCCAACCAGCGCGTTGTCGGTCGGCCGCTCGGGCTTGGTCAGCGGCGGAGCGAACGGCTGCACGAGGTGGATGGTCTTATCGTAGCTGGCCGTGGCGATCAGCTTGGCCGTCTTGCTCACTGCCATGTTGGTCATCGGCAGCTGATGCGGTCGATGCACCGAGTGCGTCTGGAAGAGCACGCCATCTCCCCGCCCGCGGTCGCCGTGGGGCGGGTGGGACAGCGAGAGCTGCTTATGAACCAGGTGATGCAGCAGCTCGCGCAGCTTGGGGGCCGCTGCACGCGTGAGCAGCCGCTCCGAGTCGACCAAGTGCTGCACCACGAGCGAGAGGTTGGACTCGGCGCTCACGTGGAGCAGGTCGATAGTCTTCTGCCGGAGCTCGCCGCCAGACGTCGAGTACTCGAGGCGCAGCGCCGGCGGGAAGTACCGCAGGTAGATCCGCCTCAGCTGCATGCTGCTGCTTGTGTCGAGGCAATCCGCATGACTGGGTGGAGCGAAGGAGAGTGAGTTGGAGGTCAAATATAGCGGGCGAAACGGCATGCCCGAGCTCAGGCTGTTGCCATGGGTGCAGCCAGGGGTGACTTGGCATGCCATCCAAGGTGCTTCGCTCGCTGGAGCAGCCTCAAGAGTCTCCTTGTGGGCATGAACGTGGGCGTTCGCATGGAGATCGCATGAATCCGCCACCGCTTGACCGCCTTGAAGTTGAAGTCGACCGCTATAACGTATTCCGCTCGCCGGATATGGATAGGAAATGAGCTAATACGTTCTCATGCACCGGGATGTCGATTCCATAATGACATATTTCGTCCAATAGTCGGCAAGAAACGCCACAATTTGTGGCATTTCTTGCCAGTCATTCGTCAAAAACCTGTCTGATCCAGTCCATAACGCGTTTCGTTCCTTGTTTTCAGACGAGAACCGTGTCGTCCTCATCCAATAATTGTGGTATTAATACGCCGTGGGACACCATTCTTCGCCATCATCATCGCGGTGCCACACACACACGCGAACACCCGGCGACACCCGCTGGTCTCCGGTCTCCGGTCGATCGCGCGAC
>JAADYF010000227.1:0-30153 GCA_023338175.1 Phytopythium delawarense
CCGGCTGCAGCAGCCGCCGTCTTGGCCTTCAGCTCGCTCTCCTTCTGCTTCTTGAGCTTCTCCTCGGCCGCGCGCTTCTCGCGCAGCTTGCGCTGCTTGTCTTCCTCCTGCCGCTTCAGGTAGCGGTCCTTCTCCGCGAGCGCCGCCTGCTTGCGCACGCTCTGCAGCACGGTGGCCTCAACCACGGCCTGGTCGGCGCCCGAGAAGAAGTCCGTCTTGCGCCGCAGGAACGAGAAGACCGAGTCCAGCAGCGGCTCGATGCCGCGCTGCTGCTGCGCGATGTTCATCAGCAGCGCGTCGAAGCGCTCGTCCCCGCTCATGCTGCCGCCGGCTCTGGGTGCGTCAGGTCGCTTGTGAGGTGGTCGCGTTGCTGTGGACGGTCGGAGGAGCGCGCAGGAGCCGCGTGAAGCCGCCGCGATCGGTCCGAAGGTGTCGCTTGGACCCGCCGCTTTGATCTGATGGTGGCGTTCCAGAAGCTCCGGATCTGATATTGCGGTGCTGATTCGCAACATAATTTATTACGTTGTGGATCAACAACATAAACAGTTATGTTGCGTATCCACCGCAACGAGCAACATTAGAGCCGGTGCAGAAGTTCAACGTGGTGGCAGCGGTGCTGATGATGTCACTGCATCACATGGAAGAGGTGTAACGCGTCGACGCCCGCCCCACGTGACGCATGACGCCGGGCGAGTGATGAGTGACGAGTGACGCGCCTCTTTGCCGCTTCCAGCGGAGCCCTCGCCTCTCCGCTCTTCGTGCTGCCCACGTGTCTGTCGTGGAGGACTCCATGGGCTGCTTGCAGTACTCGGCAGCCCCACTGGTTTGCTGTGCTCAATGACGGCGACGACGAGAGCAGGAGCAATAAGACCAAGACTCGTTTCGGGACAACACGCTGTTGCTTCACATTCTTTTAAACGCGATGGGGGAGGCGGCGGCTGCTGGTGCCTGCCGCTCGCTTGCGACCCATCCGGCTGTCTGTCTCTACGGGCCGAGGGAGTCGCCCGCCCGGGCCGGCCGCCGGCCTAGCCGAGCGTGAGGCCGATGCCGAACTTGTGGGCGTCGCCGTCGAAGTTCTTGACGTCCACGTGCGCGCTCGTGGTGAGCGAGAGGAAGGGGCGGATCTTCTGCACGAGTACGAGAGACACGTGGCCGTCCGACTCGACCTTGCCGGCGTACGTGGTGAGCGCGTCGGCGTTGTAGCGGCCACCCACGGCCAGGTGGTTGTGGCCCGACTTGAGGTTGTAGTCGAAGAGCGCCGAGTAGACCGTGTCCTTGGACAGGTGGTGGTGGAACGAACCCGAGAGCACGTCGAACTTCTTCTTGGTCTGCAGCGTCGACGTGAAGTCCGCGCCGCGGTAGCTCAGCGCCACGTTGTGGTCCGTGACGGCCGACTTGGCGAAGTTGAACGCGGCCTGCGCGCCGACGAGCACGTTGTCGAAGCCGTAGACAGCCGACTTGCGGATGGTGCTGGCGCCCAAGTCGACCTGGCCGTCCACCGAGAAGTGCGGCTGCTGGTACTCCCAGCCGAGCACACCGACGCGCTTGGCGTGCGCGTTCTTGGAGGCCGAGCCGTCCTCGACCTTGGTCGTGAGTTTGAGCCCGGGCGTGAAGAAGTTGGGCAGCTCGGCCTCGGTGACCAGGCGGCCGTGCGTGGTCACCTGCAGCTTCTTGAAGACGACGCCCGAGTCGCGGTGCGTGAAACCCGCCGAGAGCTTGGCCAGGATGGCCTTGTTGCTCGCCATCTCGCCCTCGGTCGTGAACGACACGCCGTTGGACGCCTTGGTCTTGATCTTGAGCTTGCGCGAGTAGTCGTAGTCGTCGCGCAGCACGTTCTCGGCCGTCTTGGCCAGGTCCTTGTACAGCGCCACCATCTTGACGGAGGTCTAGAGGAGTCGGCTCGGCTTGGGGGGCTTGTCGATCTTTTTCGCGAATGACTTGGGGGAAGTGAGGGGGAGAACGACCGAGTGTCGATGATGATTTGGCTCGGGGGAGCACTGTGACGACTCGACTAGGTGCGAGTGCGTGGAGATTCAACCAGTCGGCCAATCAGCGCGCGCCGATCGGGGCGTGAGCATCTCGGCCGGCAAATGGGGAATCCCAGCGGCAACCACGTGGTGCTGGGGTGGAGGTCTCGGGCTCTTGCAAGCTGTTTGCGCTCCTTCTCGTCGGTTGCTCGAGGCCGGGCGTCGGCTTGGCGGGTGTTGTGATGCACGCTGTACACACCTGTCAGGCTTCGTGGGCATGACGTCTGCATGGCGTCCGTGGATCGCCGCTCTGAATCCGAGTCTGATCCTCGAGCGCCGCCCTCTTCCGACACGCAATGCGGGCTCTTCACACGCACCAAGTCGGTGGCGTCCTCAATGCAATGGGGGACTGTAAGCGTTGGAACCTCAAGTTGCAGTGGAGCAGACCGTCTGACTGGGCTACAGCGTGTTGCCACAACACGATGCCAATCAATGGGAGGGACGGGGCGGGGCGAGATCAATTTCGTACTTTTTGGTGGAGCAGGTACGGTACTTCCCGAAGAGCTGTTTTTCAGCTGTCCCCCGTTTTTACGTTTTTTTGTGGCCAGGACGTGTTGTATCGACTTGGAGAGGGTTCTCTCACCCCCTCAGTGTGTGGCACACAGCCAGGCGGGCGACAAAAGGGGGGGAAAGCGTAAAAAGTGACAAGCAGCGAGGAACCATCACTCCTTTACACTTGAAGTGGGTATGGTGGGTCGGTGTGCGGCGGGCGGCGGCCGGGTGACGCTCGATATCCGCGGCTCACTTCGCAAGCAGAGCTGCCCCCGACACCCTCGGAACTCCTGCCCCCCGTACCAAGCAAGCCCTCACGATGGTGGCCGTGCTGTTCAAGGACCTGGCCAAGACGGCCGAGAACGTGCTGCGGGACGACTACGACTTTTCGCGCAAGCTCAAGGTCAAGAGCAAGGCGGCCAACGGCGTGTCGTTCACGACCGAGGGCCAGCTGAGCGCCAACAAGGCCATCCTGGCCAAGGTCTCGGGCGGCTTCACGCACGGCGCCAGCGGCGTCGTCTTCAAGAAGCTGCAGATCACCACGCAGGGCCGCGTGGTGACCGAGGCCGAGCTGCCCAATGTGCTCACCAAGGGCCTCACGCTCACCTTCAAGCTTGAGGACGGCTCGGTCGCCAAGAACGCCGCCGCCAAGCAGGTCGGCGTGCTCGGCGCCGAGTACAAGCAGCCCAGCTTCTCGGCCAACGCCGAGGCCGACTTCGTGACCAACACGGTCTCGTCGGCCGCCGTGCTCGCGCAGGGCGGCTTCTCCGTCGGCGGCCAGGCCGCCTTCAACGTCGACAAGTCGGCGCTCACGCAGCACAACGTGGGCGCCAGCTACACGGGCGCCGACTTCGTCACGTCGGTCGTCACCAAGAAGAACTTCGCCGCGCTGCAGGGCTCGTTCCACCACCACCTGTCGCACAACACGGTCTACGCCGCCGTGCTCGACTACGACCTCAAGTCGGCCTCCAACACGCTCGTGGTCGGCGGCCGCTACAAGGTCGACGCCGACACGACCTACATCGGCAAGGTCGACTCGAACGGCTTCCTCTCGCTCGGGTCCATCCAGAAGGTGCGCCCCTACGTCACGCTCACCACGAGCGTGCACGTGGACGCCAAGAACTTCGAGGGCGACTCGCACAAGTTCGGCCTTGGTCTCACGCTCGGCTAAGCTGCGCGGCCACTCGACCATTCCGGGCCCAGCTCCTCGCCGGCCGACGGACGGTCGACCGGACCGGGAGCCGAGCCAGCGAAGGACGGGATAACAAGGAGCGGCCGCCCCGTGGACGCTCCACATGAGAAAATAGTTCTGTGGCGTTATATCGGCCAGCCCGCTCTCTCTCTCTCTTCCCTCTCTTTAGTTTCCTCGCTCCGTCGTTCGGCCATCACCTTGACAGCTCCCTCCATGTCTTTGCGCTTCCTGCTCATTTAACGGTTTTTGATGGTGCGTCTTTGTCGCCAATGACCCATGACCGAGCGCCTTCAGGCGCACCGAACGATGCGTTTGGCCAAACGCATTGCCACCCGTCGAGACCGGAGCGTCCAGTGGCGAGGCGAGTGCATGAATCAGTCGGTGGCCCCAAATCAGCCAAGTGTCCCATTCCGACACCAGCCACCGACCGATGCCTCTCGACGTCGTCAGTGTCCGGCCACAGTCCATCCAACCCGGCAGCGTCATGCATGGCAGTCGTGTTTGAAGGGTAATGCGTTAGATGGAGCCTCGCGGACTCGGAAGCCGCTCACGTCTTGGCGCGCGCCTCGACGTTGGAGCGGCGCTGCTTGCCCACGCGGTCGAGGTAGTCGACGAACTTGAGCTCGTCGCTGTCACCGAAGAGCTGCCTCATGCGCATCTCCAGCTGCGACTGGCCGTAGCGCGCGAAGAGGATGGCCATCGTGTCGTCGGCCGTGATGGTGCCGCAGCTCTTCTTGTCGTACGTCATGAACTGCACCACGTTGAACAGATTGGCCGGCTCGAGCTCCGTCTTGTCCAGCAGGTTGCGATTGAACATGGCGCGCAGCTCCTCCCAGTCCACGACGCCGTCCAGGTTCTCGTCGGCCTCCCAGATCATGTCGCTGATCTCCTTCTTCGCGCACGCCTTGCCGAGCGCCTTGATGGCGTCGAACAGGTCCTCGTGTCGGATGACCTTGCTCGGGCTCGCCTGCAGCGCGCTCAGCTCGGCCGACAGCCTCTCCACGGACTGGTCGAGCTTGCGGATCTCGTCCTCCATCTCCTCCTTGCTCATCGCCGCGCCTTGGTCGTTCAGCAGCGACGACACCTCCGGGTTGGACTTGCTGGCCTCGAGCCGCTGCCGCCGCTCCCGACTCGCGGCCATGCCCGTCGACAGCTTCTTCTTCTGCCGGTAGTTGCTCACGTGGTCGAACACGCGCCGCAGCTCGCGCTCCTCCTGCGCGATCATGGGCTTCGGCTCGTCGCTAGCGGACATCATGGTGGCGTCGCTTGTCGGCTTGTCGGCTTGCTCGGGACGCGTCCAGTTGCAGAGTTCGCCCTCGCCGACGCTCTGCTGTTGGTTATCGCCTACCTGTTGCCAAAAATTGCACTGCCCGCCATCAAAAGCGAGGCTCACCATGGCCACCTTGACGCCCGCGTGGACGCAAAAATAGTCATCTCGATGCCGCATCCGCATCGAGCGCGTCTATTACTGGTACCGACCGGCGCGCAGGGCAAGCGCGCGGCTTGTGGAAGCTCTAGACGTCGTCCACCTCCTGCACGAGCCGCGTCACCATGGCGTCGACCTCGCCGGGCGACAGCGTCTCCGAGTTGAGGATGGCGTTCGCTACGATGGTGATGTTCTTGGTCGAGGCGGCGTTCACCCACACGGCGCCGTTGAGCCCGACGGCCACCTCGAACGGGATGGCCTTGCCCAGGCACGCCAGCACCGCGCAGTCCTCGCGCAGCAGGGCCTTGACCAGGCCCACCGACGTCTGGAACACGTAGCCGCCGCTCAGCTCGCCGTAGATGGCCAGCCCCGTCATCCAGTCCTTCTTGGCGATGCTCGCGGGCGCTGCCTCGCAGGACAAGCACCGTGAGAACCAGGAGCAGCGACGCGGGGTCGACGCCGAGCATACCTTCGCACGTGAGCTCCGGCTCGAGGTCGGGGCGGGTCTTGCACACGCGCGCGTACACGAGCGACCCGATGCGGAGCGCCGGGCGGTTGCGCTTGGTGGCGCCGTCGAACGCCAGCGCACCCAGCGTCGCGGTCGACCTGCTCGGGTCGCATCCGGTTAGTTAGAAGCAGCAGGAATAGCACCAATAGGAACGGCAGCGCTCGCGTACGCTGCGCCGATGTTGACGCGGTAGGCGTCGGCGTTGCGGTCCGTGACGACGCCGATCACTCCGTCCTCTAGCGATGCCGTGTACTGGTCGGCAAGCGAGCGCATTAGTGTCGAGTGGCAGCATTTAGACAAGGAGGAGGAGGCAGCTCGGCGCACCCGCCGGTGGTTGTAGTCGACCCAGTAGCGGTTCGCCGGCCGGTAGCGCAGCACGCCGGCGTTGGTGCACACAACGCGCTGGTCGGGCAGCTGCTTGAGACCGGCGCCTGCTCGTCCAGTCGCCAGCGAGCGTCAGTGCGACGACAGCGCGCCACTCCGAGTCGGTAGGACACGTACCGAGCTTGAGGCGGCGCGTGGTCTTGGTCAGCGTGGCGGTCACGTCGTCGCCCGGCAGCACGACAACGGGCGAGAAGAGGAAGTCGACCGAGCGCTGCGCCGCCTCCAGGAACTGCAGCGCGTCCGCGTTCTGCGCGTCCACGTCCTCGGCCTTGCGCTTTGGCGGCGCGTCCTGCTGCTTGGCGGCCATTTCGTCTGCGTTGCTTCGGCTTTTGACGCCAGGAAAATGGCTGGCGGGTCCCGTGGCATACTGAAACGCAGTCATCCCGGCTAAGTACGACATTAGCCACGTGATGGCATGCTCGGTGGACGGATCCCTCTTGGCGACAGCGAGCGATCATGGACACCAACCGCAGCGTCTACTCGGCGTCTAGTGCATGCGGCGCGGTCTTTGGTGGTCGCAGCCCTGCGCAGCGGTATATTCCTCCCCTCGTCTCGTCCTATCCGTCCTCTCCTGTCCTCTCCTGTCTGTCGCTGGGCTGTTGCGGACCGCTGCATCTCCACGCCGGCGAGTCCGACGGCATGCGCGAGGCGGCCGCAGCGCCGACGGAATGCTCACCAGGCGCTCACGGCCGCCCACGGCCACGGCCACGCCCCCGTCCACGGCCGCGGCCGCCGGCGGCGGGTGCTCCGGCCTTGACCTTTTCCCGCGGCGTGTCGTCGATCAGCAGCGTGTCGAGGTTGAGCGAGTCGGGCAGGATGTAGTAGCGAATGTTGTTGCCGCGGATGCTGAGTGAGTCCAGGTTGGCCGGGTTCTTGCCCTTGACGGTCAGCTTGACAGCCTTCAGGTGTGTGTTCATGCTAATGTCGACGCCTGCGCGCGCGTTCAAGAGGGGAGACCGTCGTCATCAGCCAGCGGCAGGCAAGCAACGAACCAGCTAGCGACCCGCGCGCCTACCGGTGATGGTGCCGTGCACGATCGTGCCGTTCTTGAGCTCGATCGTGACCGTCTCATTCGACAGCTTCATCAAAAACCTGCCGGGTCAATCACCAAACACCACAGTCAGCGCCGCGCCCCACTCCGCCCCACCGCGACCGCCGCCTCCCCCGCTTCTCCGCGTCGGAGCGACCGCCTTGTCGTCCGCCCCCACGCGACGGACCGGCCGGCGCCAGCAGACGCACCGGACGAGCTTCATGGTGTCCCCGCGCGCTCGGAAGGCGAATTGCGGCGATTCATTGCTGGCGAGCAGTACCGTGGATACACCCGACTAGGTACGAATCGGACAAAGATATAAGGGTCATCAAGCAGTCGGAGTCTCATGGCCACTTCGCCGTGCTGCTCATGCCGCAGTTTGGCTGGAGCGCTTCGGTGCGTCAGTGCAGTTTGATCACAGGCATCTACCCTTCGTCGTCTACCCACCAGCGACGTCGGGACCTCCAAGTGGAGTCGGTGCAAGGACTCCGAGAGGCGAGTCCGCATGATGAACTCCATCTGACGGAGGCGTCGCGTTGCCGCCAAGTGTATTGCCGCTGCCTCCGACGGTCACTCGCGTGAGCTGTACCCGAACAGGTCGTCGTGCAGACGGAGGAGCTCCTCCTTCTGCTGGTGGATGAACTCGCGCAGCACGTCGCCGCCCAACTGGAAGGTCTGGATCATCTCGACCTTCTCGCGCACGGCGCTTGTCCACTGCTCGGCGATCGCCACCGCGAGCCCCTTGGCGTCCAGCAGCTCCTGCGAGGGTACCCACTCGAACACAAGCTCTGGGTCGTAGTCGTCGGGGGATTCCGTTTGGGGTTGGGCACTGGAGCTGACCTGCTGCGCTTGCTGCTCTTGCTTCGGCGGCTCAGTGTCTCTTGTAGCGAGTTCGTCGTCATCCTTCATCTCAGCTTCCGTCACATCGGGTAATTGCTCTGCTGTTAAAGGAGCTGGCCCACCACCCTGCTCAGGTTGTTGGGTTGTCTCCTGCTCGGTACGCTCTGCGGTGTCGACAGCAACGGCGTACCTCGACTGCAGATATTGCTCGACCTCCTCAACCCTCTCGTCCTCGAGCGCGACGCTGTACATCATGACCTCGGAGATGTGGCCTCGGAAGGCGTTAGTATCGCACATGGGCTTGGCGTTCCCGAGGCTGATCTCGGCGTTCTGGGACAAGCGGATCAAGCGAGGTTCGCTCGGTAGCGGCGTCCACGCTTGGTCCCGAGTCTTGATCTCGACGGACTGGCGCTGCAGACGGTAGACGAGAATGGACGCCTGCGACGGCTGCAGACTCTCGTTGGTCTCGATGAGCCCAGTGCTGCCGAAGAACGCGGGTTTCCCCCCATGGAGAGCGAACTGGCCGTACGGAGAGCTGCCAAAGAACTTCTGACCGGCGTACGAGTCCCCTAGCTAGACAGACAACCGGCAGGTTGAGTCTCGACACGGATACAACACGCGGGGCGATCAACTCCCAACACTACCTCAATGTCCATCGGCGAGAGCACGAAGAAGAGCGTCATGGAGTCGGGAAAGCTGGCATGTTTGGCCTTGAGTGGGCAGGAGAACGCGACGGTGGGGAGTCCGAAGCCGTCGGGACTCGTCTTGGGGACCCACACGGGGCGGAGCAAGGACGCAGGCTTGAACGCGGTCGGCACCAGCGCGTTCGTGGAGCGGATCTGGTTCGTCCAGCTGTGGTAGACCGCATCGATCAGTCTCACTTTGACCACCGAGAGTGCCGTGGAGTTCATGGAGTCCATAGAGTCCACTCTACCTGGTCAGCTCACACGCGTCTGGGTTTTGCGACTGCAAGCATGCCTCGCGATTCACTAGCTCGACACCTTCGTCGGCTTTCAGCCACACAAAAAGCGACTGGTACAGCGCTACTCCACAACAGACACACCAGATACTAAGAGGAAACACTCAGCAGTGAGAACCAGCAGCCAGCTCCTACCTGGTTGTGATGTCTCCCGGCCCTCGTCTTCCGATCGGGAACGGAGCGAGTGGCCGTGCCCCGTGAGAGTGCCTTCCGGTGTCGATTCACCACTCAACGCCGCCTTTTGTTCCTGCTCCTCCGCTTCCTGGGTCGCTTTCACTCGAGCAAGCATGCCGGCGATGTGGGACGGCAGCTTTTGAGCCGCAGACTCCTTCGCGCCGATCTCTTTTACTTCATCCTGCACCTTTGGGCTCGCATCTGTCTCCGCGAGTTGCTCTGTTGTTGTTGCGTCTTCAGAAGTGCCAGTTATCTCGACGGGAACTGTGGGGACCTCTTGCTGCGGGCCACCCGCCTGTTCGTTCCCCGCGTTAAACCCTGGCTGCGCCTCTAGCACTGCGTCAGTAAGCTCCGCGTCGAGCTGCTGCATCGGTGCTGTCGTCAGCTCTTCATGCAGCTGATCCCTTTCGAGTCTCTCACCCTGGGAGGGCACGAGAGGCGCCTTCGACGCTGGCCGGAGGCTTGTCGCGCTGTGCTTCTCTGCCGGAGCCTTGTGATTCAACGGCGGGTGGTACAGAAGCACCTCTTGCGTGCTGGCGGCTGGGAAGAAGAATGCGCTCGTGAAGATGAACACGAGCACGACGAGCAGGTTGACGACCAGCAGCAGCCTGCCACCGTCGCGTTGCCACACGACAAGGCGCTGTTAGATCCAGAGCAGCATGGAACAGAGTCTGAACGCCACTAGCGCACCATATCCACGACCGTGGCGAGCTCCAGCGGACCCCAGCGGGTGCCGACGGTCTCCTGTTACGCGGCGCGTACTTGTCCGCGTCGTAGTCGACGTCGACGCCGTCGCCGTCCGGGAGGACCGCGCAGTTCTTTCGGTCCTTCGCTCTGCCCCACATACCGCCTCGCCGACTGACTGTCCGCCTCGAGCGCGTCCGTTGGCGGTGGCAATCGGCGAGCGACTGCATCCAACGGGCTGCGCGACTGTTGATGCGGTCTATTCAGGACGGGATCGGATCGGAGACAAAGCTGCTCATCCAAGCACAGGGCGAAGACGAGCAGGGCAGGCTATATTGCAACTCCCTCTCTTTCCTCCTCCTGCGTCTGCTCTCACGTGTCCACCAGTCGGCGGCGCGCCTAGTACGGGTCGGTCTCGTTGAGCCACTTGTCGAGCCCCTTGAGCGGCTTGGCGGCCTTGACGGCCTTCTTGTGCTCGGCGATCTTGGCGGGCATGGCCGCCAGCGCGGCCTGCACCTTCTTGACGCGGTCGAACTCGTTGCGCTGGTGCTTGTGGCCCTTGGGCGGACGCATGACGTGGTGCTTCTGCGCGCGGTCCCAGGCCTCGAGCCAGCCGCCCTCGCCGGGCACCCACTGGCCCACAAGCCCGTTGCGCGCCGCCTGCTTCTTGACCAGCGCCGCCTTGCGACCCGACAGCAGCGGCCGCTTCCACTTGCCGTCCACCAGCGCCGGCTTGAGCGCCGCCCCGGCCTCGGCCGCCGTCATGCGCAGGAACCGCTCCATGCTGCTCCCCGTGCTCGATATGCGCGTCTGATGCCGCCCAGACCAGTGGCCCTCGAGTCGGAGCGTATTATCCGCCAACCAGGAGGGAGAGTGAGATCTTTTTCAGCGAATCACAAACGTTTCAGTCGGGATTCGTACCTTGTAGAGAAGAAACAGTACGGTGAAAAGCGCGCGAGTGGTCCCATACTGGAGCGCAGTGTAACCTGGCGGAGATGAACGCAGCAGCGGTCAACATGTCGGCGCCGATGGGGGCGGCCAGCGGCTTCGCGGGCGGCGCGCGCGGCTACGCGGCGGCTGCTGGTGGCGAGTCGGAGGCGCCCAAGGAGATCTCTACCGAGCAGATCCAGGTGGGCGGTCGTAGGCGGGCGATTGGCGTGCCGTGGAGGCGCTAACGAGCGTGGAGTGGCGTGCGCCGTGGCCTCCCTGGATGACCGTGGGGACCTGTGCAGGGCATGCTGGACGACAACTCGAAGCTGATCGTGGAGATCATCGAGCTGAACAACCAGGTCAAGGCCGGCAAGGGCACGGCGCAGCTGGGCGAGCTGACGGACAAGCTGGACAAGAAGCGCAAGCAGCTCAACAAGAACCTCATGACGCTGGCCAAGTGGGCCGACGACTCGGCCGAGACGCCGCGCGCGCCGGCGCCCGCGCCGACACCCGCGCAGCAGCAGCAGCAGCAGATGTACGCCGCCTCGCAGGCGCAGATGCAGGCGGCGCAGTACGCGCGCGCGGGCATGGGCATGGGCCAGATGCCGGCGTCCATGGCGCAGATGCAGCAGGCGCAGATGCAGGTGCGCTACTCGCAGGCGCAGCTCCAGGCGCAGGCCCACGCGCAGGCTCAAGCGCAGGCCCAGGCGCTCGCCCAGGCGCAGTACCAGGCGCGACTCAACTCGATGGGCGCCATGAACCCGTACGGGCAGATGGGCATGCAGCAGCAGCAGCAGCAGCAGCAGCGGTACGTTGACGGCGGCATGGGCTACGGCGCGGGCGGAGGCATGCAACAGATGCACCCGATGCGCATGGCCAGCGGCATGCCGCAGGGGTACGCCGACCCGCAGGCGGCGGTCATGCGCGCGCAGCAGATGGGCTTCACCGTCGGCCCGCAGGGCTACGGGATGATGCCGCCGCCGCAGGCGCAGCAGCGCCTGAGCCCCGGCGCGCAGGGCATGCAGCAGGGCGGCGCCATGGGCGTGTCGATGGGCATGCCCCACCAGCAGCAGCAGGGCATGAGTCCTGGAGCTCAGCAGCAGCAGCAGCAGCCCATGATGGTGTCCATGCCCATGTCGAGCATGCCCATGACGCCGAGCGAGGGCCCGGCGTCCAGTAGCTGAGCTTTCCTCACTCGTCCCGCGCGGCGGCAGCCGTCGACTCGAAGATACTCAATCCATTCGCAAGTGTACCCGGTTGACGTTGCAGTTCACGTGCATAATTGATTCGAACTCGTGCGGCGGATGCAATTCCACTTATTGCTGCTCCCAGTCAAACCAAAATTGGCGGGCAAGTCAAACCAAAATTGGCGGGAACGCGAGCATCCAAGCGGCGCTAAAAGCGGCCCTCGCGCCTCCGCATCCTTCACGCGCGTTGTCACTGCCCAGCACCGCCGCTGAAGCGACTGCCGCCGCGCAATGGCCAACTCCGGGCTCTCGTCGTGGCTCAGCGCGCCGGACTCGACGTCCGCGCCACCGGCGACTGCGGAGGAGACCGAGTCGCCGCTGGACGTCGGGGCCGCGCAGCTGCGGGGCGAAGGCGGCGCGGGGATCATGCGCATCAGCCCCGACAAGCGCGCGCTGGTCGAGGACATCGACACGGAGGAGGACGACGCCGAGTTTGACGAGCGCGCGCACTGGGGCCGAAGGCGCGCGCGCAAGAAGGCAAGGGCGGGCGCCATCCGCAAGGGAGCGACTCCCGACAAGTCGCAGCCGTCCATCGCACTCTTCTGCGTCTCGGCGGCCGGAAAAGAAGGCGGTAGGGACGCCAAGTCGGCGGGTGACGGGGTTGAGGACTTCTCAGCAGCTTCAACGTCCGAGACAGCAGACGCAGTCAGTGCCGACGGTGAAGAGCGAGCTGCCGACGCGCAGTCGTTAGCTGAGGCGGCAGCTCCGGTCGAAGACGCCGACGCGCAGGAAGAGAAGGCGGAGCATTCGATGCGGACGCCAGAGAAGAGGCCGAGGAGGCAGAACCGGCGGCAGCTGCGGCTTCGAGAGCAGACCCCGCCGGCGGTGAACGACCTGAGCGTCGACTCGATCGTCGCCGCTTCCCCTGGGGACGCCGCGCCGCCGGAGCAGCCAGCCACGACATCTTCGGGCCGGCCAAAGCGGCAGGCAGCCGTGCGGGCGGAGCAGATGCAGCAGCAGGGCAAGTCTCGCGCGCAGGCGCTGTCCGACGAGGCGGTGCTGTTCTTGACGCCACCTCCACGATCGCGACGGCAGAGTGCGAGTCGGTCGGGGCCGTCGCCGGCGTCGGTGCTGGTAATCGAAGACACACCCGTGTCGACAGAGAGGAAGAGCGCCAAGAAGATGGCGGGGACGACAGAAGCGTCACCGGAGGTTGTCGTGCTCTCGGGCAAAGCGACTTCGAACGGTGGAAGCCGGAAGCGAAAACTCGACCTGGACAAGAAGAAGTCGCCTCCTGGGAAAGTGTTGAAGGCTGGCAGCAACAGCGGCACTCCGAACGGCGCCAAGGCGGCGGAAGCGTTCTTCCTGACGGACCAGGAGCGCAAGCAGCTGCAGGAGATCGAGGCCGTCACGTCCTTTCGAGAGGAGCTGCGCAAGACGCGCGAGAAGGACCTCGCGTTCTTCACGGGCTCGAAAGGCGTGAACCCGTTCTTCCAGGCGCCGTCCAAAGCAAAGAAGAAGAAGAGTCTGGTGTCCTCTAGTGGCGATGACTCGAGCGCGATCGAGGCCGATGACAACGCGGATACGCCCGATCAGAGCCACAAGAAAGGAGGGAAGAAGTGGATGAAAGAGGCCGCGGTATTCCCGAACGTGCAGCATATCACCTGCGCTGATGGAACGGCAAACATGGAGGTGGACAGAGCGTACACCTTGCCTCCACGTCGCTTGAAGCCGGCGGCTGCATCCGGCCCAGAGATCGTCGTACTAGACGATGACGATGACAGCAGCAAGCACAGCGCAGCCGGTTCTCGTCGCCTTGCAGACGTCGTGGGCTCCGGCAATGCGCGGGTGGAGGAGGAGGCGTCGCTGTCCGACATGTTCTGGTTCTGCGAGTACCGCCAAGGCGACGAGATGTCGGACGCATCCGACGACGAGGTTGAGCACGACGACCGGTGGGCGACGCACCTCGAAGGGCCCGAGGACGACTTCATCTCGTACCTGGTGGACACGTACGGCGTCCGCGAGAAGCGCGTGCGCGAGCTGCTCGCGAGCCTCGAGGCCGCCAGGGACAAGCGTCTGAGCAAGGAGGCCAACCTGACGCTGGTGGACCGCTACCTGCCCGTCATGGCGAGCGGGATCGTGGGCAACAAGGAGACGGTCCGCCTCCTGTCGTCGTGGCTCAGCGCGTGGAAGAGTGGCGGCAGCGGCCGCGCTCGCAGCTCGTGCTTCCAGTCTGAGCTCTACGCATTCGAGGACGACAGCGAGGACGAGATGGGCTGCGATCTGCACCGACTGTTCATCTTGGAGGGAGCGTCCGGTGCCGGCAAGTCGTCCGCCGTGTACGCGTGCGCAGAGGAGCTGGGCTATCAGGTGATCGAGATCAACGCGGCGCAGAATCGGTCGGGCAAGAGCATCGTCGAGATCGCGGGCGAGGCGACGCAGTCGACGCGAGTGCTCCACGTCGCGGACGCCGGCGGGAAGAAGAAGAAGGTGACGCCGAAGAAGCGGAAGGCACCGTCCAGCAAGCGCAAGAGCGTGGACGGCGCGCCGACGTCCTCGCACCTCTCGCTCGTCCTGTTCGAAGACGTTAGTTGGCTGGATGCTGCGCGGGCGTTGTGACCACCGCCTAACGTCTTGTGCCCCGAAATGCCGCAGGTGGACGTCGTGTTCAACGAGGACCGCGGGTTCCTCTCGGCCTTGTGCTCGATCGCGCGCCGCTCCAAGTGCCCGATCGTCGTCACGTGCGCCGAGCTGCCGGACAACTTCCCGTCGACGCCCTCGCGGCTCTGCGGCGCGCTCGCACGGCCGTCGAAGGGCGAGTTCTCGGCCTGGATCATGCTGGTCGCGCACCTGGAAGGCGTGGCGCTGGCCCCCGCGCTCGTGGAGACCATGGCGCGGTTCTTCGACTGCGATATCCGCCACGCGCTGCACTTCCTGCAGACGAATCTGTCCCAGCTCGTGAGTCCCCTGCCGCGCAACGCGCAGTGGCAGTGGCGCGGAGACGGCTTGACGCTCGCGGCCGTGCTGGAAGACAGCAGGCTCGTCGCTCCGGCTGCTGCGTCCGGCGTCGTCGAGATCGATGCCGAGGAGCAGGCGCCGCCCACAGCCAGCTCCGCCGTCCAGGCCTGGACCATGTACGGCGGCCGGTCGTTCGACGTGCTGCTCAGCAACCTGCTGCCGGAGCTGCAGGCTGCGACGGAGAAGCAGGACGCCGCGCGCGGAGACCCGGAGGACAAGACTCGCGAGCAGAAGCTGGCGGACCTCGCGCTGCTGGGTGACCTCGCGGACGTGAGCGACGCCGCGTCGCTGGCCGACACGTGGGCCGCGCGCTGCCTGGACGACGACGACGCGTTCAGCGTGCTGACGGACGGGCTGGGCGACGGCGGCGACGGCGACGACCGCAAGCAGCAGCTGCTGGACCGCTTGGCGCCCGAGCCGGCGCTGTCGGTGCGTGACGCCCGCCCTGCTTGAGCTGGCGTTGGGCATGAGTGAGGAAGGAGCTGACGTCGTGTGTTGCTGGTCGCGACGGCAGTTCTTCCAGCAGGAGCGCGTGCGGTCGCTGGCCCGGGACGTGCGGCGCGCGGGCCTGGACGCGCTCACGGACGTCGGGCGGCCGGGCCACGCGCTGCTGCTGGGCACTTCGAGTGAGAACGTGTCGCCCGGGCGGTGCGTCCGCCGCACGCGCGCGGCCGCCATGGCCCAGCGCGACAGGTGCGAGCGTCAATGATGCGGTCCGTCGAGGTCCAGGGACTGACCGATCGCTTTGATGCTCGAGCGCAGGGACGGCAAGCGGCTGGAGGTGGCCGCGGTGCTGCCCAAGCTGGAGCTGCCGCTGCTGAGCGTCGGGTGCGTCCGCCATCGTCTGAAGGTCCTTGCCGTTGGGCCTGTTCTGACGCTAACGACCGCGTGGTGGCATGTCCACGACCGACAGGAGCGCGCGCTCGGGCAGCAACGCGCGGGTCATGCTCGACTACCTGCCGGCGCTGGGGCGGCTGCTGAGCGCGGGCGGCGCGGCGGCGGGCGAGGGCCGACGGCGCGCGTCGCGGCGCAACCACTACCTCAAGGACGTGCTGGCAGACATGTCGGTGGCGGAGGACCTGCCGCGCTTCTCGGCGTACGCGCGCGGCGGCGGCGGGCAGGAGGAGACGGTGGGTGCGTCCCCGCTCACGTCTCCGCTGCGGTAGCGCGTCCTGTAGATAGACCGACCGACCGAGGAGACCGTAGACTAGCACTGAAGCACGCTCGAACCCTGAACCGGCCGCCCGTGGCGCCGCACCTCCGTCTATTCCGCGGCCTGCTTGGCCTTGAGCTTGTCCTTGAGCACGCGCGTGGCGCCCGCGGGCCGCGCGTCCGCCGCCGACGCGTCCACCGCCGTCTTGAGCAGCTGGCCAAGCGCCGCGTGGAAGGCGGCGTGCTCGGCCGCCGTGACCACCGTGCTGTACTTGCGCTTGTGCTTGTTGTTGCCGTACTTGCAGGCGCGGAAGAGCAGCACCGGCTGGTCCTCCTCGGGCGCCGCCTTGGCGCGCGCGCGGTCCGCCTTGCTGCCCACCTTGGACGCCGGCACTAGCGGAGGAGCAAGGCAACAGGTCGCGTGGTTAGTGACTTTGCGAGGCTGTAGAGAAGGGGGAACGACAGGGAAGCGCACCGCTCTTGCAGGAGATGGAGACGGTGCCCTTGGCAGGCGCCTCGACCGCGCCCGCGCCGTAGAAGGCGCCCACCTTGGCCAGGAACGTCTCGGTCGACACGAGCACCATGCTGCTTGGCTCGCCTGCTTGCTTCCCCCAAGTCGGATGAAGGGGACGGGACCCGCCAAAGCCGATAGCGAGAATGGCAGGGTGGTCACGCATCGGATTAAAGAGGCAGCACGGTACGAGGAAGGAGGGGACCTCCCATATCGGATAGCTTTGCGAATCAAGAATAGGATGGTATCGAGGTAGAGAGGGGCGTCAGTGGCCATTGGCCCCACATTACCCGCAACACGCTGGGAAGGAAGCTCGTCGACGTCCGCAGGTCTCTCGGTCTCTCTCTCGGTCAGCATGGCGCCGCGCAACGTGGTCCGCTTCGTCAAGTCCGTCAAGGTCTCCTTCTCGACCTTCGACACGCGCGCGACTGGCGCCTGGTAGGCAGCGATCCGCGCTGGAAGCGGGCGGGCGGACGGGAGGAAGGGGCTCACGACTGACATGTGTGCTTGTGCAGCGAGTTCTTCCGCCAGATGAACGCTGGGAAGGTATGGCAGCGTCTCACTGTCCGTCTCCCAGTGACTGATGGTGACTAACGGTGGATGTGGCCGCCCGGCAGACGCGCTCGGTGAACCCCAAGGCCGAGATCAGCAACACGGTCACGCTCGCGGGCTCGCCGCCGCTCATCCAGCTCGACTTCAGTGCGTGCATCGACACCAGGGGCCGCCTTCATCCATACAAACAGACTAACCAGCAGGCGTGTGGCGGCGGCAGTCAACGGCTCCAAGCAGGTGCTCGAGGTGCCCGGCAAGAACGTGCGCGACATCTTCGACGAGATCGACTTCTACTGCTCGCAGATCGAGACCGAGTACGAGCAGGCGGGCAAGTCCATTGAATAGAATAACGGCTGGCCGAGCCAATACAGCGGCTCGCCGTCGCGAGTGCTTGCCACGCACCTCGCTGCTCTCCTTGCGCGGGCGTCCACATGGCCACTCACTGCGGGTCGATCGCCGCGATCTCGGTCTCCAGCTCGGCCGGGAACTGGGCGTACACGGCGCGCAGCCCCAGGCGGTCGGCCCGCTCCATGGACAGCGCCGCCACGTGCTGTCTGCAGGTCCGGCTGGAGCCTGTCAGAGGTGTCCACGCGCAGTGGTTAGTCGCTGCAGCAGGCCATGAACTACCATGTGAACGCACCGCAGACCCTAGCGACGCGCGCGCGGACCTCCTGGTTCTGCAGGTCGGTGACGAACACGAGCGCCGACTCGACGAGCTTGCAGTGCTCGCGCGCGCACCGCACGACGGCCAGCCGCGTGTGCGCGTTGTAGTAGACCACTGACGGGGAGATTAGCCGCGTCAGTCGTCATCGCCGTCCACCTCCACGCCAGTCGACTATAGAAGAGCGCGCTCACCCTGGAAGGCGTGCTGCAGCCGGCCGACGCCGTAGTCGCCGTGGCTGCGCGCGATCGACTCGCGGATGACGCCCTGCAGGTCCTCGCGCGCCGCCGACAGCTTGGGCCGCGCCGCCGCCACCTCCACCACCAGGTAGCGCGTCTTGAGCCGCACCATGTCGGCGAGCCACTGGCACCCGCTCGACCGGCGCGATACACACCCGTTATTTTAACCTCATACAATAGCAAGGTGTTTCGACCAATCACAACGCGTTACGAGTTAAATAACAGTCTGGCAAGGCGACTGGGTGCCACCAACCGACACAGCATTCGACCCGCGAACATGAGCAGCGCGACTGGAGGCGCGGCGCTGCCTGGACAGCGACTGGCGGACGCCGGCGCGCTGACGGCGGGCGAGGGCACGTACGTCCACGACGACGGCATCTTCGCGTCGGTGCTGGGCACGTGGCGAGTGGCGGCCGACGGGCGCGTGGAGGTCAAGCGCGCGGGCAAGACGATCGGCACGGCGCAGGTGCTGCGGCTGGGCGACGCGGTCGTCTGCCGGGCCGTCAAGGTGACGCCGCGGCAGGTGGTGGTGGACATCCTGTGCGTGGGAGACACGGTACTGCAGGAGGCCTTCCCGGGCACGCTGCGCCTCGAGGATGTGCGCTCGCACGACGTGGACAAGCTGGTGCTCGAAGACATGTTCTCGCCCGGCGTGCTCGTCAAGGCGGCCGTGCTGTCCTTCGGCGACACGCGCTCGTACTTCCTCTCGACCGCCAGGCCGGGCATGGGCATCGTCAAGGCGCAGCCGCAGCCGCAGCCGCAGCCCGCGACCGACGCCATGGAGACAGATTAGAGGCGAGACACCCGCTTGCATGGACCGATCGACCCGCTCAAAACTTGCATTGCCCTCCTACTCGTCGTCGTCCTCGTCGTCCTCCTCGATGATCTCGAAGCGCGTGAACGTCTCGGCCTTGTCCTCGTCCTCCTCGACGACCTCGAAGCGCGTGAAGCCCGCCGGCGGGTCCCCAGTCGGTCCTCCTTTCATCTCCTCCTCCTCCTCCTCCTCCTCGATGACCTCGAAGCGGGTGAACGGCTTGGCTGGAGCATCGTTCTCGTTCTCGTGTGCCGCCTGGTTGTCCGCGACGGTGCCGTCGACTTCCTCCCACTTGGCGCGCGTCTTGATCAGCAGCTTGTCCACCTCCTTGTTGCCCGGGTCGAGGCGCAGCGCCTGCTCAAAGTCCTCGACGGCCTCGGCGTACTTGCCGCGCCGGAAGCGGACCATGCCCCGGCGAGTCCACGCCTTGAGGTACCCCGGGTCGAGCAGGATGGCGCGCGAGCAGTCCTGCTCGGCCAGCGCGAAGCTCTTGAGCCGCAGGTGCGCCAGCGCGCGGTTGGCGTACAGCACGGCGTCCGAGTCGACGAACGCGATGCTGCGCGTGTAGTGCAGCACGGCCTCGCCGGTCTCGCCGGCCTTGACGCACTCGTTGCCCTTGTGCTTCTCCTGCAGCGCGTACACCTCGCGCACCTGAGGCGACAGCGCGTCCACCTCGACCCACTCGGGCAGCGACGCGAGCTCCTTCCTGCGCTCCTCCGCGCGGCGCTCGCGCTCTCGGTGCTGCTGCTCGGCTTGCTCCCGCGTGCGCTGGTCGCCCTCGTCGATCTCGGCCAGCGCCTTGTCCGCGTCGTACTTCTCCCACGACCGGAAGTCGTACGCCGGGATGGCCCTCGCTTTCTCCCGCTGGTTGTCGCTCGCGCGGGTCGTGGCCACCGCCTTCATGCCGGTCGGCGCGCTTTTCGATTCGCTCCGAGGCGCGTGGCCTCTCACCGGTGGCACGAACGCCCGCGTGGCGGCTCTCTGCTGCTGCAGCGCGCGGCTCTTGGCATTCATCTCGGCCGCCCAGGACGCGAGGCCCTCCTTCACGGTCGAGACCTCGCGCGGCGTCGGTTCGGCGCGCATGCACTCGATCTTACGGCGCTCGCGGGCGGGCAGCAGCGCCAGGATTCGGTCCTCCGTCGCGCGCTCCAGGTCCGGGTACCGGCCCTCCTTGCCGGACCGCAGCAGCGCCAGGATGCCCTTGAGCTCGTCCACGTCCTCGCACTTGTCCACGTGCGCGTAGTCCAGCATCTCGACCGAGATGGTGCGCTGCTTGCGGCTGTGCAGCGAGAAGTAGTCGACCTCGCGCGAGTGGAGACCCGCGCCGATCGTCATCCTTTCCTTCCACCGTCCGCTTGCCTCCGCTTGTCTTCCAATTGCCTTCCGCCTTCTGCCACGAGCCTGCTGCAGCGTCAGAGAGCCTCCTTATGACCAAAGACTGCTGTCTTGACGAAGGATGCAGCGCTCCGACCCGTCGGCGCCTTCCAGACCGACGCCGCCGCCCACGCGAGTCGCCGCCCGCGTCCTTTGGCGTCCCGCAGGATATCACCTTCTGGATAAGGACATATTGCCGTTATAGAACTGATATTTGTGTGCATGTTGCCTCATTGAAGACTCATGATGTCCTTGTTCGGAGGGAGACTTTCATGGCTGCGCTGGAGTGACGGTCGCTTGGTTGAAGGCGTTTCCAATGGGCGAATGGGGTATTTATAGCAGCTGCCCGTGCTCGCTGGCTGGCGGGGCGGCTGAAGCGACTTGGGGGCCGTGGAGAAGTCTTTGGTTCTATATGGATGCGATGGCGGAGGCGCGGGTGGCGGTGGCCAGCGGCGTGGACGGCAAGAGCATGCGGCCGCCCGGAGTCGCGACTGACAGCAAGGACGGTGCGAAGGGACCCTCGAGCCACTCGGTGGGGACGGAGGACAGCGCGGCGCAGCCGGATGAAGATGTAGGAGGTCGCTTGCGAATTCACACAAGGGAGAAGGTGGATGTTGACGGGTGTGGGCCGCTTCCACGCAGTTCTACGACGCGCACGACGAGCTGGACGCCGAGGCGGCCAAGATGGCGGCGCAGCAGCCGGGTGAGTGGAGATAGTGGCGCGGTGTCCAGACCGTTGAGCTGACGCAGAGTATGCGCAGAGCTGATCCCCGTGGTGGTGGGAGCGGCGGCGTGCGAGGGGGAGAAGGGCGAGCTCGACGAGGAGAAGTTCATCGTCAAGAACAAGGACACGGGCGAGGTGTACGATATCCGAGACCTGGCCAGCCTGCCGGTGGAGTCGTACACCATCTTCCCGAGCGAGTTTGCCATCCCGCAGGACGAGGACGAGGTGGGGCGGCAGGACAACTAAACTAGTCGAGGAGTCCGTGAGGCTAACCACACGTGTTGGTGGGGCAGGGGAAGCGGACCAAGAAGCGGCGGCCGTCGCTGACGAAGATGAAGATCAAGCTGCCGATCAAGGGCAAGACGCGCGAGCTGAGCAGGAAAAATCACGTCCAGGTACGCTCTCAGCTGGTAGCGAGGCGAAACTCCGCTTTGGACTGACCGCCACCGCTGTGTTTGCTGCAGGTGTTCTCCAGCAAGAAGGAGAAACGCGACTTCGAGGAGCTGGGCATGGCGCAGACCATTTCCCGGCACAACGGCACAATCTGGACGATGAAGTTCAGCCACGACGGCGCTCGGTTGGCGTCAGGAGGGCAGGACGCCGTCCTGAGGGTCTGGAAGGTCCAAATCACGCCCGGAGACACCGCCGAGTCTAGAGCGGAAGGCGCCGAGAAGCAGATCTTGGAGAGCGAACCGGAGCAGACGTACCAGGTACGCCCGCCAACACTCCCATCCTGTTCGCGTTGCCATACAGCTGACGCTGTCTGCTTGAGCGGTTGTTAGGGACACACCATGCCGATCGTGGACGTCTCATGGAGTCGAAGCAACTTTCTGCTGTCGGCGTCAATGGACAAGGTGAGAGAGTCCACATTTGCAACTGGTCACGGAGTGCTCCAGTCTCATCGTCTAATGGCTGCGTCGCCTATTGCTGCGCTTCAGACTGTCCGCTTATGGCACATTTCCCGGGAGGACTGCTTACACGTGTTCCACCACCCCGACAGCGTGCCTGCGGTCGACTTCCACCCAAAGGTGCGCATTGTACTCCTCCGCCAGTGCCTCAAGGCGTGTGCCAACAGCACTGGGATGCTGCTCGGAACAGGAGGATCGCTACTTTCTCTCGGGCTGCTTCGACAACAAGGCCCGCGTCTGGGATATCCCCGACGGCTGCGTGGTTTCGTACGTCCAGACGCCCATGATGATCACGGCCACGAGCTTCAACCCGAGCGGCACGCGCGCGATCGTCGGCCTGCTGAACGGCCAGTGCATCTTGTACCAGGTGAACGCGCACCAGCAGATGAACTATTACACGCAGATCGAGTGCCGGAATAGCCGGGGGCCGATGAAGAAGGGGCGGAAGGTGACCGGCATCGAGTTCGACCCCGAGGGCAAGTACTTCCTCGTGAGCACCAACGACTCGCGCATGCGGCTCTTCTCGGTCGACAACTACTCGCGGATATGCAAATACAAGGGCCTGGTCAACGACCACCTCCAGATCAAGGGCCGATTCAGGTAATGGCTGGCGACTTGTTGGTGCTGTTGGTGGTGGTGGCGATCGCTGACTTGGTGTGAACTCACTCGCTGCAGTCAGGACGGGGACTACGTCATTTGCGGCTCGGAGAACGGGTCGGTGTACATTTGGAACAAAGCAAGGTGGGACATCATCACCGGCAGCTTGGCAACCGTCAGACTTGTGCTCACCTCCCGCCTCACGTCTCCGCAGCTACCTCAAATCCATGAGCATCATGAAGAGCAGCAAGCAAGACCGCAACTCCTCGTACGAGTTCTTCACAGGTGACTTGGAGCCTCAACCAATGCTTCACGTCGTCCCAGCCGCTGACGTGTCTGCTTCCATGACGTGTGACAGCGTCCGAGCCACCGAACGGCATCGTGACCGTCGCGCTGTTCGCCCCCGCGAGCACCTTCGCCATGGTCAAGTCGCAGCTGGAGGCGCACGACGACGCGCAGCTCAACTCGTGCACGGGACTCATCGTCACGGCCAGCTACGACGGCTGCATCAAGTTCTTCGAGCGCGTGAGCAAGAGCACGTGACCCACGGAGGGCGACACTCTCGCGAGGATGAACCACTCTGGTAATGAACACGCAGCGTATATGACTACCGACGGCCGGGTGTTCACGCGTTCATGAGTTCGGAGTTTGGGTGGGTGCCTGGTCTATTATCACGCTCGGCGGTAACCGCGAGCGAGTGGATGGGTGGGAGGTGCTCGGTCTACTCTAAATAGGGCGGGGGACTCGCCATCGCCTGGAGGCTCGCGTCAGCGAGGCAGGACTGGTGCGCCTGCCGTCCAAGTGCGTCCGCTTGCGTGCTCCGATCCATCGGAGCAGGCGAGTGGGTGGGCATCGGCAGAAGTCTGCGCCTCCCGGTTAGTTCCTGTGCTGCGCGCCGATCGAGCGGATGATCTCGCTCACGTAGCGCAGGATGTCGTTCTGGGTGGCCTCGACCGCCTCGAGCACCTCTTCGTGGTTGGCGGCCGAGCCGTCCTCGCCCGGGTACAGCACCTTGTTGGTGATGAGCGACATGCCGAGGATCTTGAGCCCGCAGTGCGCCGCCACGATGACCTCCGGGACGGTGCTCATGCCGACGGCGTCGCCGCCCACGAGGCGCAGGAAGCGGCACTCGGTCGGCGTCTCGTACGTCGGGCCCGACACGAAGCAGTAGACGCCGCGGCGCCGCACCTTGTGCGAGAGCTGCAGGCGCTCGGCCACGTCGTACGCCATGTCCTGGAGCTTGCGGTCGTAGCAGGACGAGAGCGGCGTGAACCGGTCGCCGAAGCGCGAGTCGTTGGGCCCGACGAGCGGGTGCTGGCCCGCGAGGCCCGGCATGTTGAGGTGGTCGTTCAGGATCATGAGGTCGCCGACGTTGAAGTCGGGGTTGAGTCCGCCCGCGGCGTTCGTGACGAGCAGGTAGCGGATGCCCAGCAGGTAGAGCACGCGCACGGGCAGGGCCAGCTCGCGCATGGCGTAGCCCTCGTACGCGTGGAAGCGGCCCTTCATGGCCACGACCTGGACGCCGTCGAGCTCGCCGAGCACGAGCTCGCCGGCGTGGCCCTGCACCGTCGACTGCGGGAACTGCGGGATGTCAGCGTACTTGATGACGAGCGGCTTGGCGAGCAGGTCCGAGATGGACCCGAGCCCCGAGCCGCAGATGACGCCGATGAGCGGCTTGCCGCGGCCGGCCGCGCTCATGCGGTCGTACAGATAGTCGGCGATCAGGTCGATGCGGTCCTTGGGGGCCTGCTCGTTGAACATCTCGCCCGTGGACCCGCGGCGGAGGTGGTGGGGCTGCTCGGCGGCGGCCGAGTGCGTCTCGTCCAGGCTCAGGCTGTGGTGCTCGCGGTGCGTCGGCAAGTGCGTCGGCAGTGCGGACGCCACGGGAGCCGCGGGTGCGGGTGCCAGGTCGTTCAGCATGGAGCTTTGGGGCTCGACTTCCGAAGGTGATGTGTGTGCTTTGGCTCGGTTTTGGAAATGACGTCGCGATCGCTCCGGCCGGAAATACCCAATGGGCGGCGGCTGACTTGAAGTTTGTATGGCGTGACGCTTGGCGCGTCTTGAGGTGGCCGACACGCACGTCGCGTGAGGTTTTTTGGACGTTTTTTGCGGGTTTTTCGCAGAGAAAGCGGTTGCTCGTGTGCGCATTCAGCCAGTTTTGACTTGCGAATTGTATGTGGAGGCAAAACTTCAACGCGCTCTGCCGCTCCAGCAAAAGGGTTCACTTCGCAGTGCAGTGCAGAATCGCATTCAACGATGAAGAGATTCGCATTCAGCACGGCGAAACCGTCGGCGCGGTGCCGCGTTAAATCAGTAAGTCATCGCCAAGCGACCCACACGTGGTGGCGGAAAGCCTCATGGAAGCCTCATGGACGCACGCGCGGATGGTGTGACCGCCGAGCACGACTGCTGCACGTTCGTGCAGGGGCCGGTGCAACGCTGCGGCGCTCTGTCACATGCGCCATTCGTGGCGGCGTTGCAGTTGAACTTGTCGCCAGTCATTCGTCTGCATGCGCGCGATAGACACGAAGCGCGCGGAGCCTTTGGGTGCGGTGGCGCCAAGGCACCGGACTCGACTCGCCACGACGAGGCGACTGCGCGCAAATCCGACTGGAAGCGAGCGACACGCGGCGGCATGTGAGCAAGCACCGGACGCCCCTCCGCCATGATTGGATGCAGCAGACCCAAGCAGCCAAAGGCATGTCCGACAATGTACAACGACCTACTTAATTAGCTGAATGGGATCTTTTTGGCGGTGTTCACGCAGACTTGAGCTCGGAGAAGGATGAGGCACGCATGCATTCACTTGCCGTTGACAGTGTTGGGCTGCCCAGGTGTGAATGTCCGCGTGTATGCTTACGCGTCCCACGCTCGGCGGGTGAATGCGCGCTTCTGATCAGATCTTCCGCCTTTGACGACGCAAGCAGAGATCTTTCCTGCGACGGTCGGACTGAGGCAGGTCGCGCCGGAGAAGTTCGTTTCGAGGCGACCAGTCAACTGCACGAGCATGCTGAAGCCGTGGCCGGTGGCTTCGCGCGCCTGTGGACGACAGGCGACGCACCGGCCCACGGTGGCAGGCGTCAACTATGAAGCGAGGGTTATACGCATTGAGCAAGAGTCCAGGCCTTCATGGCGTGCAACCCTGCCAGTCGCCATGGTGGCTGCTCTGCAACTGCCGACCTGCGGTTGCGGGCGAAGGTATGACGCTCAGAGCGTCACGAGTCACGACGAGTGACTCGCGGCGAGTCACCACATGACGTCTGAAATATCTGAATAAGACATTTTCGACGCTCGTCGAAAATCTCTTCAACCTGGGAAGCAGGTTGACCGAGTGATGGCAGCTGAAGTCGATGGATGATGCCCACAGGAATGTCGTCCAGCAGCAGCTTGAACAACGAGATGCTGCGGTGCTTCGAAGAGCCTGCACTGCAGATCCTGAGCGCCAAGACTATAACGGAGAAGATATTGGCCAACTCCTTCAACCACACCAGCTTCCACAGCTTCCAACCGAAGACGCAACCAGTCGTCACGCAAGACGTCGATGGCGATTGCTTGTTCTGCTTGGACTATGGGTCGTTGTTGAGTCTGGACAGAAGAAGACAGTGCATGCATACTTGAGAAGTGTTGCGAAGAGCGGCTGTCGCTATGCTCAGACACCGCCATTAAGGCTGCGGACAGGCGTGTCGGCATGTGAGTCACACTCACTCGGAGGTGGTGGTGGCTGTCTTGGTCTTGCGAGTCGCTCACCGCTGTCGGCGCGCGTGCAGTTCTTGGCGGGTTGGACCATCCAGTCAGCGTCGCTCTCGAAGGCAGTGAGGTGCGACGCCACCTATCGAGTGGACGACGATGCGCTGCCTGCCTGCTGGTCGCTGTCGAAGTAGAAGTCGACCATGCGCTTGGGTTGATGCGAGTTTGCGCGTCCTGCTGGGAGCGATCGGCTAGATCCTGGTGACGTGCTTCGCTGCATTGGCGCTCGTCCAGGACCTAGTCCGAGTGCGCGAAGTTCATGTGCCGCGAGTCCACGCCATGTCGCGTCGAGGCAAGGAGGCCGGTGGGCGGAGCAGCAGATGCCAGGACAGGAAAACGACTCGCAGCCACGACAGAGCTGGCATCGAGGGCGACGATGGCGACGGCGGGGACTGGGAGGACAGCACGGACGGCGGATGCAACTTCTGGTCCAGTCGCTGACGTGATGAGTCCCTATTGCGAGATGAGGCAGGACTTGTGTTAGAAGAAGCGGCAGCAGCCGTCACAATCATTAGCTCGGTTGCGATCGCCATGATCGTCACCGCCGTAGCCTCTAGTGTCGTGAAGGCAGGCTCGTCCGTTGCAAGTGTGTCGCCGTCATCAGGCGTCGCTGATCATCTCGACTGGCGCCACGTTGATCGTCACCGTCGCGGACTCCGGCATCTCCAGTGCAGGCTTGTTCATTGCAGATGTGTCGATGTCGGAGGCGACGATGAGCAGCTCAACCGCAGTCTCAAAGGTCAGACTGGGGTCCGACTGAGTTCGTCTTGTCAGGCTGGTCGGCATCAGACGCGGCTTTGTTCGGGTCGTCGAGGATGAGCTCGTTGTCGCTGACCAGCTTAATCGCACGCAAGGACGGCACTGATCCTTCATCATCGTCGTTGGAGCCGCCGGTTGAATTGCCTGTCCAGTCGTCAGATGGGAGGTTGTGGTCGCGATACCTTGCTTGGCCAAAGTCAAGAACGCCAGACTGCCAGCAACAGGCTGGGCGTGAACAGCTATTTGCCCGGGCGTGCAAGTTTGTGGGGTTACAACGAAGCGGTGTCGGCTCCAGTGGATCCGCATGCTCCAACTCGCTGCACTCCTTCGGTCCGGCGGCCAGAAGTTCCGGTCTAATCGATGAGATGGAACTGGTGAGATTTCGTCGCTCGACAATAGAAACTGCTGTCTCGCCCCTCAAGCGCTTGCCCCAAATCACCCAGGGACCCTTCACCGCTTGGGTTACGTCTATCCATGTATTTGCCTCCCTCACAGCCCACGCTGACCTCAACAGCATCTCAAGTAACGCCAGCCCCATCCGCAGGGGCGCGGCAGTTGGATTCCGGATGGGTGCGAAGCATGACAGCCACGCGGCGCTGCGATTCACAGTGTGAACTAGCGAGCGCTCCAACTCGTCCATCTCGGTGTCCATCTCTATGGGGGACACTGCATGACAGAAACTATCAACCTGTGATCGAGTCATTCAGTCTTCAAACAGATGAATCCAACACATCCGGTCGAATGCACCAGCACATAACTGCAATCATCCGATTCGGATATCACGGATCGCATGTCAACATGGAAGGGGTGGCCAAGAACTGTCACCAAGTTCTGTTTTTCTGGTCGGATGATATATTTGCAAGTTGGGACTGCCATCTATTGGAGCCAAGGACAGTCAAGAGTGCGAATTCAAACCCATTGGCTTCGATTTCTGTAGAGTTCGTCCAGTTCGAAAGAGAGCACCAGCGCCAAATTGACTTCTTCCGACACGGACGCCCAGGACTCCATTGCTCCATTTGCCGAGTCCACACGCAGCCTTCTCCGGCGGCAAACCAGTTTGCAACAGCATTGGCGAGCGACACTTCTCGGCGATCAGCCACGACCTTGGAAACCGATCACCTCGGTCGCGAATGACGCGGCTCGCTCTTGTCATCGCGAGCATTGGGCTTGTCGCCAGCTGGAGCTTGGATGCGGTCGACGGGTCCTGCGCGACGGCGACGCCAAAGCAGCTCACGTGGTCGTGTGGTGGTGTTTGCGACGAGTACACCCCGTGTCTGGTCTTCGACGCGAGTGCCTGTGTCGACATCAATTGCACGATCGCTGCGGACCAAGAGTGCGCATACCAGTGCTTCACGGAATTCTACTACAGCGACGAACATGGCGTGATCCTGATTCCATTCGGGAGCTACCAAAGCGAGGAGGAAATCGCCGACCGCGAGACATTGGGTGACGAAGCCTATGACGCTCTGATCGACATGTTCTACAACTATACGGACACCTACGCTTGGGCCTCGAATGACGACCTCAACAGTATCGCTGCCGTGGAGACGAACCCGAAGACCACCGATTTGTAAGTCGTTCGGCACACCTTTCCCACGAGCGATCAACTAATCTCTTCTGCAAACTTCTCCACAGGTACATCATTGGAGGCTCCAGCTATATGAGTGACGAGCTTGTTCGCGGGAAAGTGGCGAACGTTACTCTCGAGGGGACTTTCATCGCAGAGAGCACCCTGAAAGCGGTTAGGCTGCGGAACCTGAACCTCAAGGATGTGGACGACTTGCCGTCGCTGTTACCGGCATCGCTGGAGTACCTGTATCTTCGGAACGATCTCATCTACGACTTGCCAATCGACGGCGCATCGTTCCCGACACTTGAGTACCTGTGCGTGCAATGGCCTTTCCTTTTGGGGGTTCTCTGTACGATACCACGAACGCTAATGTATGGTGGTGGCGGCGTAGAGCTCTGTCATCCAACTACCTCACGACGTTCAGCGGCTCCTTCCCGAACTTGACTGCTCTGTACGTGCAGAACGATTGAGCATGCAGCACGCGTGTGTCTGATCCTCACGGGCTAATTATTTTGTCGTGGTTGTCTTTCTTGTAGTTATCTTGACAACAATGAGTTGACCACGTTCAACGGATCGTTTCCAGTTCTCCAAACGCTGTCCGTGCTACTTCGAGGTCTCTGCCGATGTTTACGATACCACGGATACTGATTTATGCCGGTGGTGTCATAGCTCCCTGACGGCCAACAACTTCACGACATTCAGCGGAAATTTCCCAGTATTGACCAGGCTGTACGTGCACGATGATTTAGCTCGGCAGTATTCGTGTCTGATCCTCACGGGCTAATTATTTTGTCGTGTTTGATTGCAGTGGTCTGGACAACAATGAGTTGACCACGCTCGATGGATCGTTTCCAGCTCTCCAAACGCTGTGCGTGCTACTTCGAGGTCTCTGTCGATGCTTCGATGCCACGGACACTAATTTATGCCGGTGGTGTTATAGCAACCTGACGGCCAACAACTTCACAACGTTCATCGGAAACTTCCCAGAACTAATTGAGCTGTCCGTGCAGAACATTTTAGCTCGGCACCACGTGTCTAATCCTCACGGGCTAATTGTTTTCGTGTTTGTCTTGCAGATATCTGGGCAACAACAACTTGACCGTGCTCGACGGAACGTTTCCAGCACTCGAAATTCTGTACGTGAATTGCACCGTTCTTCCATTTCCAGCTCTTGTGTCTCGACCGGCACTAACATAGCAACGCCCCTTGTGCTTGTTGTGACCGACGTACGGACTTCGTCAGCTATCTGACAAACAACTCGCTGGCAGCAATACCGGACATCATCTTCGACATGTCGTCCCTTCAAGAGCTGTACGTTGAGTGTATCAACTAGCCTGTCAATCCTGACGGTGACTGATACTCATATTACTCCTCGCATTAGGTACCTCGAGGGGAACCTGTTCAGCGGCATGCCAGCATTCACTCGCGCTCAAGTCACGTTCTTGAAGAATCTGGACATGCTGGAACTGTCCGCTGAAGACTTCGCCGAGATCGCGGATTGCGATGGCGTAGGTCAAGATGACGTTTGGAACATCAACGTGTGCGTCACCGACGAAGTCAAGGCTTCCAGTGGTTCGAACGGCACTCTGATTGCGGTCATCATCTCCGCTGTCGTCGTGGTGGCGCTCATTGCAGCCACGGTGTGGTGGATGCGAAGTCGACGTCACTCGAAAG
>JAADYF010000228.1:0-30121 GCA_023338175.1 Phytopythium delawarense
AACGAGCGACGTGTCGAGCTGCCCTTCGTCTGGCGTCCGGTTCTACTTCGACGCCGACATCTTCGTCAACAACTGGCAGCTGCTGCGGCAACTCGCCGCGCGCTGCCTACCGCTGCCTACCGCTGCTGCCAACAGCGGGGATGACCTGCCAGCCTCGCGCTCTAGATCTCGAGAGTGTCGAAGGTAGGTGTTATAGGCCCAATCAATACAGGCGGATCGGAATCAAGCGCATCATGTTCACTCGCATGCATGCTCGATCAACGTCACCTCGCTGCTTTCTCGCATCGCCTTGGTCGTACAGACGCGTGCTAGTTGATTGCAGTGGCTGGGTACTCACTGGATAACGACAATACTCTCTGCTGGAGGCAGCACTCGAAGCGCGCCTTCGCATCGCGAAGAACACTTGGACACACACCACCTCCGTCCGTCCTGGTGGCGGACGCAGCCTCTCGACAGCCGTCACGGCGCGCAGCCGTGTGCGATCGAGTCGACGGGCGACAGGTGGGGAGTGAGCAGGTCCTTGAGTATCAGGTCGGCCATCAGGTGCGTGATGTCCTCGTTGTCCTGGTCCACCGTGTCCACCAGCAGCGACGTGAACAGGTCCGCGTCTGACTCGCCGCCGCTGCGGATCGAGGCGCCTCCGGACTCGCCGCCGCCGGAGCAGATGGGCTCGAAGCGCGTACACGTCTCCATGGCCGTAGCGCCGTCGCCGGCCACGCTGCTGCCGGTCTGCGGACGCAGCACGGTCCAACCGGTCTCGTCCGAGTAGAGGCCCGAGAGGTCCTCCCGGCCTTCGGACAGCGCCCGCCACACGAGGACGGTCCGGTCGCTCTCCGTGTACCGCCTGAGCACCAGGTAGACGACGAGCGGCGCTGTGGCGTTCTTGCTGCGCACGTGGCAGTCGACGCGGCACTTGACGGCGATCGTGTTGCCCGGGTCCGCGACGCGCGAGTAGAGTTCCTGCGGGTTCCGGCAGTGCACGCGCACGATCGACTGCCACAGCACGGACCGCGTCTGCACGAAGCTGAAGGGCAACACGCGCGAGTCCGCGAGCTCGAACAGCATGCCCCCGCGGTCGGCGTCCCACCTGCGCGTCACCTTCTGGCCGCTCGCCTGCTCCGAGAGTCTGGCCAGCCCCGACGCGCGCAGCACCTCGTCCGTCTGCGCGTACGCGGCGTCCAGCTCTTCCAGGAAGGCGTCGAAGAGCGACGAGTCGGCGGGCTCGAGCGCTCTGGCGGCTGGCGTGTCCGACGGCGGCCACGGCTTGCTACCGCCCGTGGGGTCCGCACTTCCAGGCTGCTTGCCGAGCACGCTGAACAGGCCGCGCAGCTGCGTCTGGCGGTGCAGCACCTGTGTGCGAAGCTTGCGGTTCTGCGCGACGGCGGCGGCGCGCGCCTCGTCCTGGCGCGAGGCAATGCTCTTCCAGATGCGCAGGCGCGTGGCGCGGTCGTTGACGCGGCCGCCGTGCATGGCCTGCAGCTCCAGCAGGTGCGCCGACAGCTCGGCCATCTGCCTGCGCAGCTCATGCAGTTGGTTCTTGACGCGCTCGCGGTGCGCGCGGCGCCGCTTGACGGCCAGCGCCTTCTCTCGCACCAGCTTCTTCTCCTCGGTCGTCGTCGCTCTCGACGGCGCCGTACTCACGTCCGCAGAGGCATCCGCATCGGCGCTTACGTCTGCATCAGCGTCCACAGCGACGTCTTGACCCGCCACGCCAGCCGAGAAGCCGTTCCCAAACTCCACGTCCTCCTGGAACAGCAGCGACGACAGCCCGCCGATCGGGAACTCGCCGTGCCCCGCGTCGCTCCCGTCGAGCGGGAAGAGCGAGCCCAGCCCCGTGTAGTCGCTGTCGCCAGCCATCGGGGACAGCGGCCGGTCCGCGGACCCGCCAAGCGCTGCGGATGGAGGACAGGGCGGTGGTGAAGGTGCAGGCAGGCCGCCGTCGCCCTCATGGGGCTGCGGCGCGCGCTCGGGGCGTCGGCCGGGCATGGCGCTCGAACTCCTTGCTGGGTGTCGGTCGGTGATGAGATTGGGCTGGAAGTTTACCGGCGATTCGGGATTTTAGGCGATTTAGAGGAAATGCGTTATATCAAAACGACTAAACTAAATAGTGTCTTCAACCGGAGGCGGTGGCGCGAAGCAGCATGGACTCCATCTCTCGGAGCGCGAAGTTGGCGTCGTCCTCGTAGGAGCGGATGACGAGGTTGGTGAACGTGCGGCTGTCCCTGGTCGAGGCCTGTGTGCCGACGCCCGCGCGCGTGGGTATCAGGCGCACGCACGAGCGGATGACGGCGTACTCTGGCCCTCCGCCGGGGCCCCGCAGCCCGGCGCGCTCGACGACGACCCACTCGGTCTCGTCGGTCGACAGCCCGGCGAACTCCTGCTCGCCCTCGGACGTGCACCGCCAGACGAGCACGAGCCGGTCGCGCTCAAGGTACCGCCGCACCGTCACCTTCTCGTGCAGGAACGTGGGCGACTGGTTCGGCTTGAGGCTGCGCAGGCGGAACTTGAGCGCCAGCGTGTGCTCCGGCCGGTCCACGCCGTGGTACCGCCGGCTCGAGCTCCAGGCGCCAGAGTCCAGGTTGGAGCTGCCGAGGTGCCAGACGACCCACGAGCGCCACACAGCGTCGATCACCAGCCGGCAGTCGAACGGGATCACGCGCGCGTCCCGCAGCTCCACCCACGCCGGCTCGGCAACAGCGGGCGAAGGCGAGCCCGTCGGGCTGCCGCTCTCGGTCTCCAGCAGCTGCGTCTTGCGGATGCTGTAGTAGGAGGACCCGACGGCCCCCACCGCATCCGTGGGGGTGGCGTCCGCTCGCTCGGGGAAGACGGCGTCGATGAGCCCGTAGGCGAGGTCCAGCTCCGACACGAGCTGCGCCAGCACGGTGCGGTCGCGGTCCTCCAGCGTGTACGGCGGCCGGCGCTCCTTGGCGTCGCCCTTGCGCTCGCCGTCGCCGCTGTCCGCCGCCTTAAGCTGCAGCTCGCGCGCGAACCGCACGTGGAGCGACAGCTCGCCACGCAGTCGCACGTTCTCGCGCTCAGCGCGCCGCCGGTCCGCCAGGTGCCGCCGTGTGATGTGTCGCCAGATGGACTGCCGCGCGCCAAGCCGCCGGCCGCGCGCGATCGACACGCGCAGCGTCTCGAGCTGCGACGCGAGCGCCGTCGAGTGCGACCGGAGGAAGAGCAGTTCGCGCCGCTCCCGCTCGCGCTTGGACAGCGCAGCGACCGCCCCAGGGCGGTTGACGGCGTCCGCCGCCGCCTCGGACGTCGACAGCGGGGCGTCCGGCAGCGGGTCTGGCAGCGGCGGCAGCGCGCTCGACGCCGCGCCGCTTTCCAGCGCCGCCAGCAGCGCGTCCGCCTCGTCCAGCGCCAGCCCGGCGCCTACAGCAGCCGCGTGATTCATGGTGATACCCTGTCTGAGCGTGGCGCTCGTCGGCAAGTGGGTCAGCGCAGCATCGGGACATGCCGAACCCGAGGTGATGCGCGACGCACGCATGCTGACCTGACATGTGAGATAGAATGTGTCATAATTGCTGTAGGTTGTAAATATGTTTTGAGTTTCTCTGCAATATTGCACTATTGCCTATAATTGACGTAAATAACGATCGTTCTAAAAAGTGGTCGCACTTGGTGAGACCGTGATGGAGATCGCGATGTTGACGGTCGCCGAGGCGGACGCACTGCTGGCGGCACTCGGTGTCAGCGAGGGCGGCGCGCTGGACCTGCCGGCGCTTGCTCCGCCATCTCCAGCTGGTCGTGGTGCTGCTGCCGGTGCCGTCGTCTCGGTGTCCGCGTCTTCCGCCCAGCAGCAGCAGCTGCCTCAGCAGACACAACCTTCGCAGGATGGCGTTGCGCTCACGCCGATGAAGAAGAAGAAGAGTGCGACGCCGACGCGCGATCGCGAGCGGGCAGAGCTGCGCGAGCTGCGAGAACACGCGTTGCAGCTCTCCGCCCGCCTCAGCGCGCTCTCGACAGCGAACCTGGGCGGAAGACCGCGGCTGACCGGCCGAGCGGCCATCATGCGGCACATCGCTCGCTCGAGCCACGTCCAACTGATGCAGGCAGAACGCGAGAATCGGACGCTCCGCCACCGTCTCGCAGGCCACTCGGAGGCCCTGAGCGCTTTCCAGACGCGGTTGCACGCGCTCCAACGCGACAAGCGAGCCACCCATTGGTCTCACCAGCACCGCCAGTCGGCGCTGGACGCGATGGACAAGGTAGCGCTCGAGCACATGGTCGCGCAGCTGGACGCGGCCTTCACACAGGTCAACGACGTGCTACCGGCGCGACCAGCGCGCGCCTTGGACTTGACCGGCCACGAGTACTACTTCAAGTACGCGCCGACGCGCCGCGCTCTCGTCGGTGGGTCCAGCGCGCGCGCCTCGCCACTGTCGACGCCGTTCGCCCTCGAGGACGAGCGAGTGCTCCCGTTTGCGTTCGGCCTTGTGGTCGACGCCGCGTGGCGCGCCTGGGTCCGGTGGCACATGGAGGGAGTGTGTCGTCTTGGCGGCTGCTGGAGCGACCCGAGCGCGCACGCCGATATCCACGAGCCGGAGCGCACGTTCGCGGTCAAGGCGTGGCTCCGCTCGTCGCTCTCGGCCTCTCCACACGAGCCGACCTTCGTCAAGGTCAAGATCGCGGTCCGCAAGTACTCGGCGACTCGCCCCGACCGACTGGTGCTCGTGTGGAAGGGCACGACCGAGGGCGAGCGCGAGTTCGACGGGCTGTACACGGAGGAGACGGCGTGGGTCACTGTCGAGCGAGGCGCAACGAGCGGCGGCAGTGGCGGCGAGTACACTGTCCTGCGGTCCTGCGTTCGAATGACCCCGAGGTGCAGCGGTGGCTCCTTCTCCGCCCACGATGTGGAGGCGTTCACCAAAATCGTCTTCCAGTCGTACAAGGACGACCTGAGCATGATCTACGAGGAGATGGAGTCGCTTCTCCTCCTGCATGGATCCAAGAGCAAAAGGTAATTGTAACATTGGCCAATCGATTAGCCGTCTTGTACACGCTCGGCATCGTCCGCCTCGCTCAGCATGAGCCGCTCCATGAGTCGGGAGATTTGCTCCCCGTCCTCGTCAGCCGAGCTCGCGATCAGCTTGGCAAACAGGTCTTCGTCTGGGGCAGGCGCCGCCATGCTTCCCGCGTCTGACGGTCCGCCACTAGGATGGACTCGGATCATCTGGAACCGCACCACGGTCTGGTTGATGGTCGCGTCCGAGCCGAAGGGACTGTCGGGCGGCATCGCGGCCGCGCGCGCAATGCTCCAGCCAGTTTCGTCCGAGCTGAGGCCCTCGACGGCCCCCATTCCCTCGGAGAACGCGCGCCACACGAGCACCTCGCGGGCGATCTCCACGTATCGGCGGAGGACCAACATTATCACTAGTGGAACGCCGCTCGCGCTCTCATGGTCACCGTCCCGCGGTCGGCACTGAAGCGCGAACTTGACGGCTACCGTGTTGCTCGGATCGCGCACGGATGGGTACGACTGTCGGTCAGCTCGGCCGTGGACGCGGACGACGGCGTCCCACATGATGCGGCGGATGGCGTCGAAGCGGAAGGGAACCACGAGTGAGTCGACGATCTCGTAGCCATCGTCTCCTCTGTCCTCCTTGCGGACGATGCGTTGGTGTCGAGTCTCGTCGGGCTGGCCCGCGAATCCAGACTCCTGCAGCACTTCATCCGTCTTGGCGTACGCGGCGTCCAGCTCGTCCAGGTACGTCTCAAACAGCGACGCGTCCGCCAGATCGATGCGGCTCAGGTCTGCCGCTGTCGAGCCTTCTCCAAGCCCGACAACAAGCTCCCCGGCCTCATCGCCAGCCACAACTAGTCGCTGGTCGAGTGTATCGAACGCACAGACGGCAGTCGTGGGGGCAGGGCTGCCTGCGATGGCTGTGCGATGGCTGAGAGAGCTGGCAATGTCGCGGAGGAACGCCTGGCGAGTTGCCACCTGCGTCTTGAGGCGGCGGCGCAACCGCTCGGCCGCCAGCCGCCCCTCCCGCTGCCGAAACGCGAGCTCTCGCCACACGTCGGCTGTCTGTTCAGACGCAGCAGACGCCGGGACGACCGCTGTGCAGGACGGGATGAGCTCGGCCGTCGCATTGGCTTGGAGCGCTCGGTGGTTCGTCAGCGCCTCGAGCTGCTCCGACAAGGCCGCCGCTTGCTGGCGCAGCGACTGAAGCTCGGCGCCCGAGCGCTCGCGGTACGCGCGCCGCCTTTTGGCTGCCAGCGCGCGCTGCCTCACGAGCTTGGCGTCGTCTCCAGAGGCCGCTCGGCCGCCGCTGCCGCTGTCGTTGCTGCTGTTGGATGCCTCCGGGAGCGGCGGAGACGCGACACCAGGTACCTCCGCCGAGTCGGGGAGCAAGTCAGACACGTAGGCAAGCAGCGCGGCGTCCAGCTCGGCGTCCGCGGTCCCCTGGGCGTCGCCGCCGGCCGCTGAAGGAGTCGCGAATCCCGGCGCCATGCCGGTCCGAACGGTGCTGACGACCAGAATGCGACGAAGACGACGAGCTTCTAATAGAGGAGGCGCTTCTATTTTCACAACTCAGTTGAAAGCATCTCATGGTGATGGCTGAGCATCAATGACGGACTCTTCAAGGTGGAGGCCGGCTTCCCGGTGCCATTGCATGTAGATGCTCCGTGGACGCTTCACAACCGCTGGTCCATGCGACTGTAATCACCCACGGCTCGGTCGGTGTTCGTGGTTCTGGCTGCTGTTCCGGTGAGCTACGCGGAGGAGCAAAGTCTTTATATCGTGGACAGTGACGTCGATATCATGCCAGCGCGTCAATGTAACGAGCGCTGCACGCTCCCGGAGCACTCGGCATTCGGCGACTCTCGTTGTCAGCGTTTAAGCGCTGAGTGGAGCAGCCACCGCCAATCTCAAAGCAGCGCTCACTTCTCCGTCTCGGTCCCTTTTACCTGCCAACATGAACACCTTCTCGAACTGAACGCCCCGTCATAAGTCGACATGATCATGACACTCCACCGGGAGGTTATTGCTTCAAGCATGTTGTGTGATGGAAGTCTCCTGCGGCGAGTCATCTTCTCCGCTCTTGAAAGTCTTTAGAGCTACTTCCCGCTTTCACTCCGCGTCGGGGTACGATTCGACATTCGTAGCGTTGGGCATCACAAGGTGTTTGCGATTTAGTTGTTCAGTTGGAGACCGGCCTGGAGTCTTGATGCTAGCTACTGCCGCTGCGATGCGCATCTCGGATGAGCAGTGTCTCCATCTCGCGATTGATGAAGTTGACGTCTTGTTTGTACAGCTCCGCGACTACGTTTGCGAGCGTTGCGGCAGCCTCTTCTCTCGGTGCAGTCGGCCCATCGCTGCTCTTGCTGCGGGTTTGCGGAACCATCCGCACGTACGAGCGCAGAGCGGTGCGACCGCCACAGCCACACCACGCGGCATTTACTCCCGCGTCATTGGACTCTTCAGTGAGCAAGCTGCACGGCTGTCGATGCTCGCAGCGCATACGCTCCACCACAATCCAGCCCGTTTCGTCGGTCAGCACTGCGTCCAGGCCAGCGTGATCGGCCTCGGACGTGCCTCGCCACACGAGCACCAGCCGGTCCATCTCGACGTACCGCCGCACGACGAGCGTCTCGTTGAAATACGTGCTCTCATCTGTATTGCCACTGAGCAAGCTCTTGAGGCGGAACTTGACGGCGAACGTGTCCTCTGGTCGGTCGATGTGCGTGTGGGTGCAGTGCGCGCTGCTCACGCCGGTGATCCGACTCGCACCGCCGACGTGCCACTGCACCCACGCCTTCCACACGGCGTCGACGACTCGCTCCAGCGCGAACGGGATGGCGAACTCGTCACGCAGCTCGGTCGGAAAGTGGCGATGCGCCACCAGCCCAGGCTCTGCATCCAGCCAGCTCGTGGCGTCGACAGCAGCGTGCAACAGGTGCGAGGCGTCGCGGGCAGACATATCTCCCGGCGGTAGCGCGACACCAACCAGAGCGTACGCGCGGTCGAGTTGGCTCGCGAGTCGGTCGAGTACGGCGCGCTCGCGCTCCTCCAGCGCGCTCCTCTCGCTGCCGGCGGTGGCGCTCTCGTCAAGCCCCGACAGCCCCAGCCAGCCGGCCCGTATGCTCTGGTGGAGAGCCTTGTGGGCTTGGACCTCGCGCTCTAGCCGCTCCCGCTCGCGCTCTGCCTGGCGCCGCCGCACAAGCTGCCGCCGCGCCACGTGCCGCCACACGTTCTGCTTGGCGTCTGCTCCGCTGCCTCGGCGGGAGACGACGGCCGCTCGCAGCAGCTCCAGCCGCGCGGCTAACTGTATCGCGTCGACGCGCAGCTGGCGCAGCTCCTTCGCCTCGCGGTCGCGCGTCGGGGTCGTGTGGCGCCGCTTCTTCCTCGCCGTCGCCTTCTTCTTCGTCGTCACCTTCTCGTCTCCTCCACAACGCGTGCTGCTCGCCACTGCGGCGCCAGAGGGGTCTAAAGACACGGACGGAAGGCCGCAGACGGCGTCCAGCACGTGCAGCAGCGCGCGCTCCTCCGCCGCCGACAGCGGGACGCCCGCCCCCATCTCGCCGGCCTCCATCTCGCGCTCTTCGAGTCGTGAGAAGCTCATGAAGATGAGAATAAACGCCTGTGATTTGTTGAAATACCGCTTGCTAATCAAAATGGCGAGATGTGGTTGGCCAAATAGAAACACATTCCGTGATTCTCTCCTTCTTGAATGTTCAGCGCAAATCGACCGGCGAAGAAAGCATGAGCGACGACGAGCAGCGGTCCGCGGGGCTCCCGGCCGAGCTAGAGCGCTTCCTGGACGAGTGGTTCCGCTCCGGCGCCGACGGTGTCTGGGAGGAGCTCATACCGTCGCTTTCCGCCGACTGGGACGCGCCTGGCGGGCTCGCGGGCGAAACAAACACGGAGCCAGCCGAGAGAACCGCCGGCGGAGACCGAGCCGTCCCGCTGACGTTGCTTCGAGCCACGGCGGACGCGTCTGAAGTCGCTCCGTCGGTGTCGAGCCCCGGAAGTACGGATGGAGCGGACGGGAGCCTGCCCAGCACGAGTGGGGACGACAGGAGTGAGAAGGGGGAGCTGAACTCGCCGAAAGCCGCGCGAGGTGGTGGCAAGAAGACACTAGGGAAGCCGGCGCGCAACGCCAGTCGCGATAGAATGAAGACCGAGCTCTCGTACCTCCGACACCGCGCGCTAGAGCTCGAGACACAGCTCGCCGGACTCAAGTCCAGGTCGTCTGCTGGTGACAACCAGTCCGAGGCGCAGGACGACGGACTGCGAAGCGTCTGGAAGCAGATCGCTGAGCGCCAATTGGAGCGGCGACGACACATCGAGAGCGAGAACGACCGACTCAAGGGAATGCTGACCGAGTATCTGGTGTTGGCGCGGCGTCTGGAGCAGTTTCTGTACAAGCGACCGCGGCCAGAGCAGCTGACAAACGAGGATGACAACACCAATATGCTGCTGAAGAAATCGCGGATGGCGGCGTCGGCCATTGATGTGGACGACGTGGCGTTGGTGCAGCGCTTCGTCCGCGAGTTGGGCGATGCGTACGTGGTCGTGGACAGCGTCCTCGAGGCTAGCAACGCGCTCGACGCGCCTTCCAGCTCCAGCGATCGGTTTCTACCAGTTCTCAAGACCACCATCTCCAACGATGGAAGTCACAAATCCTTCTTGGAGCTCAGCAACGCGTGCGTCATCCCGTTCCCGTTCGAACGCACCCGCAAAGCTGCATGGCTCGGGGCGAAGCAGCGCTACCAGCGCGCCGAGTATGTCACATACGACGTGGACCTGCCGGACGACACGATCGCTGTGCGGTACCCGTTGTATTACCAAGATCGCGCTGCCGACAATATCGTCATTCTCCGCCGATACGTGTCCAAGGACCGCTTGGTGTTTGTGTGGCGCTCGTTGTCCGAGTGCAGCGATAAATGCAGTCACTTGTTGACGGACGAGACCGGGTGGAGTGTGTTCCAGGCCGCTTCGGCCACTACTCCGGGCTCTAGCTCGACCACGACCATGCAGTCGTGCATCCGTGTCGTTCCCATCGAGCGCGCCACTCACACGCCGTCCGATCCCACGCCAACCGAGTTTTCGGAGCTGTCGGCCATGCTCAACGAGATGTACATCAAGGACGAGGATGGCGTGACTACGTTGGTGGCGGATCTCCTGCTGGATGAACCGCTAGGGTTTAAGTCTTAAGTGAAAGTACGAATGTTTGTGAGCCTCCGATGTGTCAGAAATTCGTCGCCTTCTCCTGGTTGCGCACAACATCCCACAATATGAACGCTTGCATGCAGGACAGCAAGTCTAGCTGAGGTGGTGGGGACCACAGCCGGATTCGTTGTCCGCCGTGTTGTCGACTAATAAGTCTTGTGAGAGGGGCCACGCATTGTATCGCCAGCGCACATGAGCATCATCAGGCAGAGACCATGGCGGCCATGGTCTCTTCCTGTCACCCACCTCCTCGGACCAGAGGCTCTGGTCCAGGAAACTTCAAGGGGATTTGCGTGCTTCCTCCTCTTCTACCCCTACCTTCATGAAGTGGTCGCGCGTCTGTCTGGAGAGCTGTGTCTTTTGCAGCAGAGGGCGTGCAACCAGTGCCCGATGGCCACTCCTCCGGCTGTCTGTCGTGAGCCCACTGCCTGGATCACTCTGGCATGCGGCCATCATCATGATAATCACACCCGAATCACGTGATCGCAGACGACTGGGGAAGCCGCACGACCGTGAAGAGAGCAGCCAGCGAGGGAGCTGACGAGCGCTTGCCAGCTCCACACGAGCGGGGGGACCTCGAAATGCGTCTCACCGCGCGGTTGACTCCCCCTTTCACCATCCATCCGGGCCGACTGCCTTCAGGCTGTCGGAGTTCCGTGGTTGGTTACCTGGTCTTGGTGGCGATCGAGGGAGAGAACGAGACCTATTGGCACCTCATGTGAGCACAATCAGGACGCTCGTATAGGCCAGACCATGGGCAGTCGTCACGGCGTCTGCAGCCCTTTGAATGCCGTTGATGACACCCTCCCCCATTCCACCGTTGAATAATCATCCCTCGCTGACATCCATCCCGTCCACTTGTCCATTCGCCAATCCACCAAACAAGCCACAAGTCTCACGTACACAAGAATGGAGGACGAGCAAGACTTCCGCCCGAGCCTGGGCGAGTTCGCGGCCGAGGTGCTGGAGCAGCTCGACCCGCTGTCGCCGGCGTCGATGCGGCTATCGCAGCGGCCAGTGCGCGTCGCGGACTGGGGCGGCGCACGCCTGGAGGCGGGGCCGTCGTCGCTTGTCCGGCCGACGGAATCGACCGACAGCGACCAAGAGACGGTGAGTGCGCCGGCGAGAAGACGCGGCATCGATCTCAAGGCCAGTCTGCGACGCAACCGACACCGCGGACGCGAGAGGAGAGACGTGCTGTACCTGCAAGCGTACAGCCAGATGCTCGAGAAGCGGCTGCAGGAACTCCAGGAGCGCCGAGAGCGGGACGCGTCGCTCTCAGTTGAGCAGCGCCAAGACCAGACGCTCGAGCGGTCCCGCGTCAAGTTGTGGCGCGTCCTGGCCATGAAGCAGCGACACGAGCGCACGCTGGCAGAGCAAGAGAATGCCCGGCTGCGCGCGATGTGGTGGTCCCAGCTCGAGTTCGCGGCGCAAATGCAGGAGCTCGCGGCGGTTCCTCGAGCGCTTGGGCCGGCCAACGGGGGCGGAGCACGTGTAACGATCTGCTCCTTCGACACTGACGCTCTGACTGCGCTGGTCCGCGACCTGGACCTGGTGTACGAGGAGAGCGGGCCGGTGCTGCAGGAGATCGGACTGTCCGACGTGCCCGACGCGTGCTTTAAGAGCATCAGACCCCGCGATAGGAACGGCACTGGCAACCTCGACCTGGTGGACGTCATCCGCGTCCCCGTCGAGTTCGGCTCGCTGCGCGAGGCGACCTGGGACACCATCATCTCCAAGATTATGTCGCGCGGAGGCATCCGTGTCGACGCGTTACCACAGCAAGACAGCAACACGCTCTTGACGATGAAGGCTCGCTATCGCATGACTCCCTTCCAGCTCGGCAGCCAGCAGAGTGGAAACCAGCAGGGTGAGGCGGCGGAGGACGACTGGTACTTCGACTCCGTCATGGCGCTCCGCAAGTACGTCGTGTCACCAGAGCGCGATATGGCCGTGTGGAAGAGCCTCATCACGGGCAACGGTGGCATGTCGGGCCTCGTGGTGAGCGAGACGGGCTACAGCGTCATGCACCGGTCGGTTGAAGACCCGCGGGCGTCGGTGTTCAAGCGGGTGCGGCGCATCGAGGCGATGGCCGCCCGGCCCACAACGACGGCAGTGCGTCCGAGCAACGCAGCAGCCGACGAAGAAGGGGGTTCCATGGTGGACATCTTCAGCAAGCTGTCGCTGTCGGCCATCGAGGACGACGTGCACGGGGCCCTGCGCGTCTTCGGGCTCGAGTCGGCTGGTCCACCGTGCTCCGTGCACGGCGAAAAACTCTTTGAGTAGATATTAATATCAAACCTGGTATACTACGAACTTCAGATTCTCAAATCAACGTGATTTTCTCATCATAAATTACAATAGTCTTCTTAAAATCACATACCTGTGTATTATTGATAATACTGACCACAGTTGAGACGTCCTCGACTCGGGCAGTTGACAAGTCCCATCGTTGTTGTCAAGTGCCAAACCATGAGCGAGGCGTCGGCGCCGCCGACGGACCTGGCGCGGTGGCTGAGCGACTGCCTCGGCGCCGACACGGACCACGACTGGGCGGAGCTCCTGCTGCCGGAGACGCGGTCCAGTACGTCCGTCGACCGCTCCTGCTCGAGCTTCGGAGGCTCGGCGCAAGTTCGTGGCAACGAAGCCAACGGAGACCGACATGGTGCGTCGGACACTCGGCAGCCTCGACGACGAGCGTCTGTACGTGCAGCAGCAGTGGTGGGTGTAACAGCGTCGGGAGAGCCCCGCGGTAGCAGTAGCGGGGACGAGTCGAGGGGGCAGAACAAACCTCTTGGCATCAAGAAGCGACAGCTCGCGCGCCGAAAGCCGGTGAAGGACCGCGCCAAGGCGGAGCTGCAGTACCTCCGACAGCGCGCCAAGGAGCTGGAGGCGCTGCTGGAGATACTCAAGGGCAACAAGAGCGGCGGTGAGGCCCCTCCTGCTCCTGCTCCCAACCTGCAGGACGCGTGGAAGAGGGTCGCGAGGCGCCAGTTCGCGAGTCGGCAGCAGTCCGAGAGCGAGAACTGGCGGCTGAAGGCGATGCTGAAGGACTACCTCGCGCAGACGCGCGGCATGGAGCAGTTCCTGTACAAGCGACCACGACTGGAGCGCCCTCTTCTCGGTGGGACAGGCAAGCGCGGGCGAACGAGGAGCGCGGCCATTGGGATCGACATTGACGACGCGGTGCTCATTTCCCGATTCTCAGCTGAAGTCGACGAGCACTTTCAGCTCATCAACAGCGACAGGAAGACCGCGTTCGACAAGTCTGTCCCGCCCACCTTCACAGCCACGACCACGAGCGATGGCAAGCGAGCCCTGCACCTCGAGTTTCGCGACGCCGAGACGATCCCGTTCCCGTTTTCGCGCGTGTGCGAGGCCGCGTGGGTCTCGGCCAAGCGGCGCTACGAGCGCGACGAGCACGTCATCTACTCCATGTCGGACCGTTGCGACGACACTATCGCCGTGCGGTTCTCTGCCAACTTACGGGGTCGGGAACCACTTGCTGACAACATCGTGGTGCTCCGCCGCTACGTGTCGGACGATCGCATGGTCTGGGTGTGGCGCGCGCTTTACGAGACCGTCGACGAGCTCCAACACATCGTGAACGACGAAGTGGGCTGGTGCGTGTACGAAGAAACCACGGAAGGAGCCACCTCGAGCAAGTCATTCGGAAGGGTCATGCCTCTCGGGCGTGGCTCGCGGGAACCGCTTGACCTGTCGTTGAAGGAGAGATCGGGGCTTTCGAAGATGATCGGAGAAGCCTTCGCGGACGACGGAGAGGTCATCGGCGCCTTGATGGAGAACCTGCTGCTGGACGACCCGATCGGATTTTAGCGTAGCGACTCTGCTAGGTCGTACTCTTCGGCATCAACTCCAACACGCCATTGCGCCTTCATGAATCAATCAATGACGGCTCAATCAAGAGACGACGGAACAAATCATCCCAGGTCCTCGGGTCCTCGGGTCCCCGGATCCGTGAAGGGCACACACCTCTTCGAAAAGCCAGTCGCGCTTCTCCTCTCGGCTCTTTCTCTCGGCGCCAGGTGCAGAAGGAGGGCATCATCATGAGGCAGGAGTGGTGTCTTTGGCGTGGCGACAGGAGCGACTGTGGGAGATTTGCCTCGAACTTCGACTGATCAGGGACACCAACACCTTCATGGGCTGGTGTGAATGGACTCGTCGCCTCTGCTGGCGCCTCCGCGGAGCAGGAAGGGCATCGAGACGCCGGCCGATTCCATCGGAGACTTTCGTCAACACACCCACAACAGCGGGCCAGCGACACGGCGACCGATGCCTTGTCAGTTATCACGCCATGTGGCGTGATCGAAGACATCTGTAGAGGACGTGAGCAGTTGAGGCTGTACCGTCCAATTGCCCATTAGAGTTCCCCATCGTCTCGGTGCTCACCGGCTTGACAGCTGAATAATCATACTCACGTGTTCGGTACTGAAGTCGTTCGCGCTTGATGGACGACTCGCTGCGCGGGCTCCGCAGCCCAGCGGACGCCGCCGCGCCGCTGCTCGAGGCGCTCGAGCCGCTCTCGCCCGCCTCCATGCAGATCTTCGACCGGCCGCTGCGCGCCGCGACCTGGGGGCGCGTGGGCCGGGAGGCCTCACTGGAGCCCCAATTCGCCGACGCATCGGCGCTGAAGCCGCCTTACGATGTCACTTCGGTCTCTCGAGCACCAGTCACGCCCCAAGGACCGTCGGCCGCAGTCCAGGCGAAGCCCAAGACCGACCCGAAGGCCAGCCTGCGGCGCAACCGGCACCGAGAGCGAGAGAAGAGGGAGCTCATGTACCTGCGCGCGTGCGCCGACATGCTGGAGCGGCGGCTGGAGCAGCTCCGACAGCGACAGGCATCCATGACGGACGACCAGCGGCGCGGCGCGTTCCTCCAGGAGTCCCGCGCAATGCTGTGGCGCTCGCTCGCGCTGCGGCGGCGGCTCGAGCGGGACGCGTCCGAGAAGGAGAACGCCCGACTGCGCGGGATGTGGCAGGCCCAGATGCAGTTCGTGGAGCAAGTGCAGCAGCTCGCGCCGGTTCCTTCCGCGCCAGGGCCGGTTAACGGCCACGAAGCACGCCTGACATTTGGCGACTTTGATGTGGATGTGCTTCAGACACTACTCGACGACCTCGACACCATGTGCGAGCAGAGCGGGCGTGTGCTGGCGAGTCTGGGACTCGTCAGCGTGCCGGAGACCTGCTTCACCAGCATTGAAAGCCGCGACAGCGCTCACCCCAGCAACGTGGACCTCCTGGGAATGACTCTGCTGCGCGCCGACTATATGCTGCTGCACGAGCTGACGTGGGAGCGGGTTGTGGCCAGGTTTCTAGCTCGTGGAGGCGTGCGCGTTGACAATGTGCCTGATCACCGCGGTCGCACGTTGGCTATCAAGATGCGCTACCAAGCGCCACCAAACGCGATCGAGGGTCAGGCGGATGAGGAAGACAGCGAGAGCATGTACTTCGAGATCGTGCTCGCTCTCCGCCAGTACATCATCTCACCGAGCCGCGAAGTGGTCGTGTGGAAGAGCCTGAACACGGGCGGCGGCGGGCTGGAGGGGCTGGTCGCCCACGAACTCGGCTACTGCGTCATGCACCGGTCCATCGAGGACAGCGAGTCGACGGTGCTGACGCGCGCACGGCGGCTCGAAGTCCAGGCTACAAAGGCAGAGACCCAAGCATCCAAGGTCAAGCTGCTGAGCGAGCAGTCCTTGTCCGTCATGGAGGACGACCTGGACCAAGCGCTGAGCACCTTCCGGCAGGCAGACGGTGTCCAGCATTAGAATTAAGATCCGGTGTTGTATGTAGTGTCAGTCATTGAGTTTCAGAACGAAATTGTCAGCAAATTGCCAATTGAACTCCGGTCCTGTAAACCTTTCTTCTGACACTCGTGCCATTCCTCAACCGGAGACCGTGAGCTCACTAACTTCCATGAAGCCGGTAGAGGAGCGGTCGGGGCCTCGTGAACAGCGGCTCCCGTCGATCCGCGAGGTGGCGCAGGCGGCTGTGCCGGTGGAGTTGCTGGTGCTGCCGGCGTTCGCGGTCGGAGGCACCTCAAACGCCAGCCTTGACGCCAACGCTGTTGCTGCCGCCGCGTCCTCTCGACGCGACCCCAAGACACCACCGCGTCCAGCAGCCCGACCTGTGAGCGCCATGAAGGCCAACCTACGGCGCAGTCACTACCGCGACCGCGACAAGAGAGAGGCCATGTTCCTGCGCGCGTACAGCAGCGCGCTGGAGGAGGAGCTGAAGCAGCTGAAGCAGCAGCAGGCGGTTCGCACGCGGATGCAGGGAAATGAGCTAGCAGACCTGGCCAGGGACTCCCCGCAGAGGGAACTGTGGAAAGCGCTGGCATTGATGCGCCGAGGACAGCGCAAGGCATCGGAACAAGAGAACGCGAGGCTGCGCGCGCTGTGGCGGACGCAGGAGCGCTTCGCTGAGCAAATCCGGCAGCACGCGGTGGGGTATCGGAACTTTGGACCAGCCAACGGCGTTGACGCTCGCGTCACCATTCACGAAGCCGACATAGACATGTACAAGATGCTGGTTGACGAGTTGGACGGGATCTACTGGGAGATCGGCCGCGCGATGGCGGAGACGGGCCTCAGCGTCCTTCCGGAAGCGCGTTACCGAAGCATTCGCCCGAGAGGCGACGGAGAGTCCGTCAGCACCGGCAACGTGGATGTGGTGTCCATGGCACAGCTGTGTGCCAGCTTCTCCACTGTCCAAGACATATTGTGGAAGAGTATGATGGCCAAGATGGAGATGCACGGCGGCGTCAGCTTTAATCTTTCCGAAGGCGCCAGCGACAACACGATGGCGATGAAAATTCAGCATGTCCAGCAGGATCCGGACGGGGAGACCATCGTCATGGAGACTGTCATGGCTGCTCGGAGATACAAGGTGTCCCCCAGCTCTGTTGTCGTCGTCTGGCGGTGCCTGTTCCTGGGCAAAGGCGGCGTTGATGGCATGGTGGCGACCGAGTCTGGCTTCAGCGCGGCCAACCGCTCCGTCTCGCAGTCCGACCAAGCCGTTCTTCGGCGACTCCGGCGTCTCGAGGTGGTTGGGAGCTCACCGGTGCCTCGGAAGGATCGCGAGGGAGGAGACGCATCCGGGGAAGCCTCCGACAAGTTCAGCACCATGTCGCTGGAAGCGATCGAGGACGACATCGACAGCGTGCTGAGTCGGTTCATGGTGTGAAACCTTTGCTCCTACAGTCATGGCTATCGCAGTCGATTGGGCCTATATCGCAGCAGTGTCGCGAGCGGCACTGCAAGCAGGCAGGACGATCGCCTGACACGAAGTGCCAGGCGACCCGGTCTGATGGTCTGACTGCGATCAAGCCGGAGAAGGTCACTATTTAGAAGCCTCTCTCTGGTCGTCGTTTGTATGGTGTCCAGTATGCACTCTTTCCTGCAATGGCTTCTTTCGCACCGAATAGTGTCCTCCTCGTCTGACCTGATCACTGGTAATTGACCTGATCACCGCCGCCATGGACGACGCGCCACGAGCAAGTGACGAGCTCCCGGAGGCCTTCACGGCGTCGCTGCTGGACGCGCTGGAGCCGCTTTCACCCGCGACGGAGCGCTTCTTCAGAAGGTCTCTGGGCTCCTTTGTATGGGGCGACACGAAGGATGAAGCGACGACGCAGCGAGTGGCGACGCCACGGAGAGCGATGGCGCAGAGCAGCAGACCTGGACGTCAGCGGAAGCCTGCGAGCGACCTCAAGGCGAACCTGCGGCGCAGCAAGCACCGAGACGGCGAGAAGCGAGAGATAATGTTCCTGCGCGCGTACAGCGAGACGCTCGAGGCGGAGCTGGCGCAGCTCAAGCAGAAGAAGGCGGAGCGGCTGAGCGCCGAGAACGCGCGGCCGAAACCAGAGAGCCCGGCTGCAGCGATCGAAACACGAAGGCATTTGTGGCAATCACTGGCGCTGCTGCGCCGCGGTGAGCGCGAGCGGTCGGAGGAGGAGAACGCGCGACTCACCGCGCTCTGGAAGGCGCAGCAGAGCTTCGCTGCGGAGCTCGAGCGGTGCGTGTCGGTCCCGCGCAATGTTGGCCCAGCGGGCGGTGAGCGCGCGCGCGTCACGTTCAGCGCAGTGGACGTGGACGTGTTTGATATGCTGCTGTGCGACCTGGACGAACTGCACAACCAGACCGGTCGAGTGCACGCCGACACCGGACTCGCAGCCTTGCCCGAGACGCGCTACCACTCCGTCCAGCACCGTGACGTCGTCGGCAGCGGGAACATCGACCTGCTGGACGTGACGGTGCTGCAGTCCAGCTACTCAACACTCGAGGAAGGATTGTGGAGCGACATCCTGACCAAGTTCTTCGCCCGGGGCGGCGCGCAGTTCCACGTCTCGTCCGAGCAAGCCCGCAACACGGTCACGATGAAGATGCGCTACCAAGCCACGCCAGAGCAGCTGAAGGAAGTCCAAGCTGACGGCGAAGACAGCGACGAGCTCTTCTTCGAGGTCGTGCTGGCGATTCGCAAGTACGTCATCTCGCCCGACCGCGAGTTGGTGGTGTGGAAGAGCCTGAACATCGGCGACGGCGGTCTGTCGGGGCTCACCGCCAACGAAACGGGTCATTGCATCATGCACCGCTCGCTACTCAACCCGGAGACCACGACAATGAAGCGCATTCGGCGCCTCCAGCCAATGGGAGCGGCCGGGATCCCACAGACAGCGGCAGGTAAAAGCGACGTCCGCGACGACAGTCGCGTGCCGGTCGAAGATGTTTTCAGCAGCCTCTCGCTCTCGGCCATGGAGGACGACATCGATGGCGCGCTGCGCAACGTCGGGTACGACTAGGTTCATCGTGTAAACGAACGCTGCCGCGCAGGCTATGAACCAGACACTGGCGGTCGCTAGCTAGAGCACTAACGCCTCAACCTCCCGACAGTGTCGCCGACATGGCACGACGACGAGACACAAGGTCGCGGTCTGTGTTGTCTGGAAGCCACTCGATGCCAAGCTCGCGAGAGCGCAACTGCTGCGTCTGACTGGATACGCTACGCTGCGCGGTCTGTCCTCACGAACGGACCATTTGCCACCGCTTAGATACCACCAAGACGTAGCGGAGAGGGAGGGACTCACGGCGGATACGCGGAGCTGCTGGGTCGATCAGCGACTCGGTGAGTAACAGCGGCATGGAGCCGATGGCCATTAATGTCGACGATAAAATACGCCCGCGCAGCGTATCAACTCAGAAATAGACTCGCGTTTTGAATGCCCTGCCGAAGGGCGCTACAGTCCGTCGTGATTCAGTGAGCGTGTTCGTGACTCACGCTCGCGCCACTTTGTAAAAACCGGTTTCAGCATCTAAAAACCGGTTTCAGCATCTAAAAACCGGTAATTTCGGAGCAAAATCCCGATTACGCCCACAAAGATAAGACGTTCGAAGCTCAAGCGAACAGCTCCGCAGCAGAACCCGGCGAGAAGCCCGAGAAGGAGACCGTCGCGCGCGTCTGAAGGCCCGCAGACGCCGCCTAGCGCGCCCGCGAGGTTCCCGAGGCCGAGCGAGTTACTGTAGTGTCTGGCAGCCATGGAGGGCGAGGCGGCGCAGCGCGGGCGCGAGAAGCTGGCGGCCGTGGACGACTTCGACCTGCTGCAAGACTCGGTCGCGCTGTTCGACCTGTACAACCCGCTGCCAGCGCCCGTGGCCGTGCCGGCGCCCATGGACGCGTACGCGCCACCGACGGGCGGTGTGCTCGTCTCCATGCTGCAGGCGGCGCCGCAGCGGTACCCGAGCGACCCGATGGCGGCCCAGACGCTGCACCCGCGCACGCCGGAGCTGTCGCTGCAGGAGACGGAGGAGCTGCTGCACACGCTGGACGCCACGTCCTTCTTCCAGGACACGCCGCAGCCGGCGATGATGCCTTCAGCGTCCATGGGCTTGTCGCCTACTCCGTCGTTCCAGTCCCAGACGGCAGCGCTGGCGCGATCGCCGGCGCCGGGCCGACGGGCGGCGAGGGCCAAGCCGCCGAAGAGCACGGCAACCGTCACGCCGGCTATCAGTGTCGCCGTCGCCAGCTCAAGCGCGACGTCGACGGCGCTGACAACCAAAACGAGGAGCGGCAAGTCGGCGCCCACGACGGCCAACGGCAAGATGCGGAACCCGTCGCGGGAGCGGCTCCAGGCGGAGCTCGCGTACCTCCGCAAGAAGGTGGTGGAGCTGCAGGGCGAACTCTCGACTCTCCATGAGAAGAGCTCCTCGTCGTCTGATCAAATTGAGATTGACGACCACGGCCGCGCGCTTGTACCGGTGTGGCAGCGGATCGCCGAGCGGCAGCTGGAAGGCAGGCGGCGCGCCGAGACGGAGAACCTGCGACTGAAAGGCACGCTCGAGGGGCAAATCATGCTGGCGCGCCATCTCGAGAACGTGCTTCGCAAGCGGCCGAACGTGGGCGTGCTCGACGGCACGTCGGACGACGCGCTCTATCTGGGCGACGATTCTCCTCACAAGAAGCGGCTACGGGTTGCGGGCGAAGACGCCGAGTTTCGGTCGCGAGCGTACGAGCACCTGCTGGCAGAAGTCGACGAAGCGTACGCACACACAGACGGCGTGTTCCGGCAGAACGGGATTGAGTCGTCCACGGACGACTCGGTGCGCCACGCGTACGTCAAGACCCGGCACGGCCCGGACGGACACGACGTGCTGTATGCAGAGCTTCTCGACATCAACATCATCCCATTCGAGCTCGACCGGGTCGGCACGGCGGCGTGGCGCTCCGTCAAGCGGCAGTACTACGCCAAGACGCCGTACGACTCGTACCAGCGCGCGGCGGAGGACGAGAACACGATCGCACTAAAGTACCGCATGACGTGCGAGCGCAAGGGGGAGAAGGTGCCGCTGGACGCAGTGCTCGTCATGCGCAGGTACGTCGAGCGTGACCGCGTGGCAATCGTGTGGCGGTGCATCTCCCGTGCGGCAAGGGACCAGTCGGCGTTGTCGGGCATGTTCACGGACGAAACCGGGTGGAGCGTGTTCAAGCCGGTGTCGCCGTCCGCTGAGCTGTCACTGGCCGGCGCCGGCACAGTCATGCAGTCGTGCGTCCACGTGGTGCCGAAGCGCGCGTCCGGCGTGGTGGTGAGCAATGAAGACGGCGGCCTGCGAGGCGGGAGCATGCGTGTATCCGAGATGAAGCACGAGATTGGTTTGCTGACGAACGCCGTGATCGACGCGTACGAGGACGTGGTGGTGTCCATGAACGCGACGATGGAGGACATTCTGCTGGAGGAGACGCTCGCGACGCCCGACCCCGTGGCCCTCCGAGTCTGGTCCTGGTAGGGACGAGCAGGTCGATCAGCAGTCGATGGTGGAGTTTGCCAGAGGAGAACACGGAGCAAGAGTTATTTACGAAGTTGACGTTGTGGAAGTGGGCTTTGAGTGGCAAGCAATGTACTGATACATGATTGAATATCGGCTGTTTTGCAAATGAATATATTGGTTATATTAGTGCAATATGCAACCAAACATTCACAAATGCGATGGAATAACTGATTTAAGCTGTTGAAGTTCAAAATCATGTTTGCTAAATGAGTATGTTCGTTCTCACCTTGAAGCGGCTTCGTTGGCTCAAGAGTTGTCAAGATTGAAAGCATTCCAGTCGTTCAAGCACTCCAGCCTATTGATAGTGCTTCCAGTTGCCCTCGCCTGCGTGACGGTGTTAGCGAGTCGCTTCACGGCAAAACCATGCGGGCGACGTTCTCTGGAGACCTGGTGGACGGCATTCGCCACGGGAACGGGACGCTGACGTTCGCCAATGGCGACACATTTAAGGGCGAATTCGTCAGCGGGTTCCGCCATGGCCACGGCGTCTTCATGTCGGAGCGAGCGAATCGCGTCTACGAAGGGGAGTGGCGTCGAGGGTACAAGCATGGAGCAGGCAAGGAGCGGTGGCTGCGGAGCGGCGACCGGTACGAGGGCGAGTTCGTCAACGACGTCTTCCACGGCAAAGGCGTGCTTGTGCGCGGGTCCAGCGGGTCCAAGTACGACGGCGAGTTCCGGAATGGACTCAAGCACGGCCTCGGACGCATGGAGTTCGTCCACGCGCCCAAGATGAGCATCAGTGATGCCAAGACCACGATAGCCTTGGCGGCGACAGACACGCTTGCTCGGTCAGGGTCTGTCTCGACCTACGTGGGGAACTGGAAGGACGGACGGATGCACGGAGAAGGCCGCTACACTCGCGCAGACGGCAGCTTCTACGAAGGCGGCTGGGTGGACGGGCTGTGCCACGGACCAGGCCGCGAAGTAGACGTTGCCTCGGGAGAAGTGTACGAGGGCGGCTGGCAGAGCGGCGTCCGCCATGGAGAAGGCAGCATCTCGCGGAACGGGAAGCGGCGGCGCGGCGTCTGGGAAATGGGGCGTCGCCTGAAGTGGACGACCGCCGAGGTGCCCATTCCAAAGCACTAACTCTACAAAAGTCATGATTCATCGCTTGAGCAGCTTGGCCCCCTTTGCTGCCTTGCGCCGGCTGCATGAGCATATCAAAGGTCAGTCCCAGTAGTCACAGCAACACCACCAACCTATAGTTGGGAGTCCTCACGACAGCGAAAGCTGACAAGGACGTACATGGTGCCGGTCGGGACCTGCTTTCGCTTGAGCCGCTGCTCACTCGGCCGTGATGGCTCATCTTCAGCGGCTTGGCTTTGACTAACGCCGACAACCGCCATGCTGCCAGCGTTGGCTTTCAGGATCGCGTCGATCGCAGCCCTGGCTGACGTCTTGGCTGGCGCGATCTGCTCCTTCTGGCGCTGCTTCTGGTCCTTCAGCTGCTGCTTCGACAGCACCGGTCGGTGCGGGAACTCGTGCATGTCGGTGAGCAAGTCGACGACCGTCTGAGGGACGTCGACCGCCACCACCGGCAGCTCGAAGCAGCCTTCACCCCGAGCACCCACGAGTCGGTCAGACAACGGAATGACGTGCTGGAGAACATTAACCGCACACCTTTGCGCGATATAGTCTCGCTGAACTTGTATGTGATCATCACCGCCACCTTGACCGGCGCCTCGCCACCACCTTCGTCGTCTCCGACCGCGAGCGCCACGCACTGGCGGTCGTCCAGTGCTCTGGAGAGCAGCGCCGCGAACGCGCCCGGCTCGACCTCGAGTCCCAGCGCGTCGATCTGCAGACGCAGCGTCAGTAACCAACGTCTAGAGTCCAATCACCCAGCAGCAGCAGCGATCGCACCTGTCCGGCCAGCTCGCGCTCGCCCACCGACAGCTCGGCCAGCACGTTGCTCCCCGCTGCCAGCGACACGAGCGCCTTGAGCGCGAGCGCCGTCGCCTCCCCCCTCTGCTCCCGCGCGAACAGCAACCAGCGAATGCCCGCTTCAGCCCCCGCGAACGTCCGCATGAGCCCCGCCATCCACGTCGCTTCGCCCGTCAACAATGACACATCAGCCCAACAGCTCAAGCCCATCTTTAGAAGACCGCATTTGAATACTGAATTGAAGCACGTCATTTCGTTCAAGCGACCTTCGCGCCACCTCCGCGCACCTGTCGCCCCCAAGGCGGCACCACCTCCATCATCCCCAACGATCAATTTCCATAGTCAACAGGAACAAAACAGGCGGCGGCAACCCGACGCCCGACGCCTGCGACCTCTGCGCGCCCCGCGACGGCCATGAGCGCGAGTCCGCGCGCGGGAGACGCGGCCGGCATGATCGCCGAGGTAGAGGCGGCGCTGGGCCGGCTGCTGGACCCGTCGACGGCCGCGGGCGACAAGTTCCAGCTGGAGCAGCAGCTGACGCGCTTCAAGGAGGCGCCGCACGCCTGCCTGCCCGTGCTCTTCCAGCTGCTCAGCACCTCCCGCAGCGAGTACGCGCTCTGGTTCGCCTCCACCACGCTCGAGGAGTACGTCGCGGCCAAGTGGTCGCGCTTCCCGGCCGCGCAGCAGCGCCACGTGCGCCAGTTCGTATGGGAGTACGTGCTCGCCGGCAGCGCCAGCGCCACACCGCAGGTCGCCTTCGTGCTGCGCAAGCTGCGCAAGGTGCTCGCGGATATCGCGCGCCTGCAGTGGCGCAGCGCCACGGACGCGGGCTCGACGCCTGTGAACGGCACGGATGAGGCGCTCTGGCCGGAGTTCATGAGCCAGGTCGAGTCGCTCATCATGGAGGAGCAGACGCGCGAGAGCGGGCTCGAGCTGCTCTGCGTCGTTGTCGAGGAGTTCGGCCGCGAGGACGCGCTGGCGCTCGCCGCCGCCAAGCAGCAAGCCAAGGCGCGTCTCTCGGCGCAACTGCCGAGCCTGCTCGTGCTGCTGGCCAACGTGCTGCGCGCGAGCAACCACGCGCTGCAGACGCTGCCCGCCGACCAGACACAGGTGCTCGCGCAGCAGGACCACGTCGCGCAGATCGCACTCACGACGCTCAACCACCTCGTGGCGTGGGCTCCAGTGGCGGAGCAGGTGACGGAGGCGTGGGTCTCGCTCCTGTTCGAGCTGGCGCGCAACTGGGAGGCCGTGGCGGCGCGCAGCGCCATGGCCATGTGCGTCTCGAGCGTCACGGCACTCCAGGTCCTGACGGAGCTCATGAGCAAGCGGTTCCTGCCGGCGAGCGTCGACCAGATCGTCGCGCAAGTGCTGTACTGCCTCCTTCCCCTCCTGGAGAAGACGGTGGAGGACCAAGTCATCGGACGCGCGACTGAAGAGTACCTGGATAAGCTGAGCGAGTTCGTGGAGGCGTTCCTGACGCAGCACCTGAAGCGCCTCGAGAACCCGAGCTTCGCGGCGGTGCTGCCTTCGTTCCTGCAAGCCGTGCTCGCGCTAACCTCCAAGCAACCGCACATTGAAGGGTTCCTGAACTGCCTCAACGTCTGGGAGGTGTTCGTGGGCTACATCGAGGAGACTGAGCAGAACGAGGGAGCCACCAACGACCGGACACGGGCAGTGCTCACCGCCTACGAGAAGGGCCTGGTTGCCGTCATGCTGCACCTCGTGGACCGCGTTAGCTACAAGAGCAACAAGGACCAGCTGGAGGAGCTCAACGACGACGACGACAGCGGCGAGAAGAGCTCGGGCTCGCCTGAAGAAGGCGAGAGCTTGACTCCCGTGGACATGGAGCAGGACACTGGCAGTTCCTACGGCACGGGCTCGCTGCAGGACCTGGCGCAGCGCGCGACAGATCTCTCCAGTGGCAACAACCCCAGCGGCGGGGCCCAAATGGTCGAGCTGTCCGAGCGCAAGCAGTTCGTCGTGGACTGCATCGCTCTGATCCGGCGCATCGCGGCGTTCCCTGCGTGCGCGCCGCCCCTGCTCGAGCTCATGGGGCCGCGTGTGCAGGAATCTGTGCAGAACGTGCTGTTCCACACGCACGAGATCCCGCACTTCACGCCGCAGTCCGAGCCGTGGGAGCAGCAGCGGTGCGCGATTCGGGACTTGTCGACGAACTGCGCGATCCTGTCGAGCGTCTGTGCCCAGTACTACAGCACGAGCAACGACATGAACCTGCAGATGGCGGGCTGGCAGGTCCTGCACCTGTTCATACAGGTCTCGGAGTATTTGGTGCAGCATCGGTTACACACGCGCGGCGACGTGTTTGTCGAGCTGCAGTGCGAGGTGCTGACCTGTGTGCGTGTGTGTTTGAGCTGTGTCCCGTTCGTGATTCAAAGCGGAGCCCGCCAGGAGGTGCTCAAGGCCACCGAGAGCGTCGTGCAGGTTCTTCTGCACACGCTGGACACAACGATCGTGCCGTCTCCGCAGGTCGTGATGCAGAACTCGATGCAGCTGCTCGCCAACCTCGGGTTCGTGCTGTCGTACGAGGACATGGTCCAGGTGCCGTCCATGACGCAGCTCGAGGCGCACATCCACACGTTCAGCCAGCACCTGCCGCTCGCGATCCAGGGCGACCTGTACACGTCCATGTCGAACTCGATCCTGAACTCGGCCATTTCCATGAAGGCAGGAGGGAACTCCCCGAGCGAGCAGGAGGCAGCCACGAAGCGGTGGAGTGATGCGTACGGCGCGCTGATCCTCCCGATCCGCGAGTCCATTGACCAGTCTGCAGTCACTCTCCACCAGAACGAGCACCGCGTGCTGGAGCGAGTCATGATGACGCAGCTGCAGCGCGACTGCTACTTGGTGCGCTGCCTCGCTCGCTCGGTCGAGACCAAGCCGAAGGTCGCCAAGGACGCGTTCTTCTCGGTCTACCAGGCGTCGTTCCCCTCGCTCATGGCGCTGCTCACTAGCTACTTCACCACGATTCGGAAGACGGCGGCGTCAGTGACCGGCGGCGCTGTCGCAGTCAACGCGACCGCGCGCAGCCAAGTCAAGAGCGCGCTGAAGGTGGTCAACGAGATCGTCCGGCTGTACGCGCAGCTTCTCAAGTCCATCCGCCGCGAGATGCAGAAGGACACTGTGGCCGAGATCATGCGGACATTCGTCGAGATCTTCAACGACGCGCAGCTCAGCGCCGTGTACGTACGCGCCTTCTGGTCGCTGGGATGCTGTCGTTGTCACTTACGAAGGCTCGCTCCGCGTGTTGTTTGGCCGAGATGACAGACTGAACAGCCAGGGAAACGCTGGCGTCGTCGTGCTGTGCGGTTTCTTGCAGCTCCTGCGCATTGTCGTCGAAGAACCCACGTCCGTGTTCTCATCGTTCCTGCAAAACATCCTCGACTTGTGCTTCGGGCCGCTGAAGGAGGTACGCCACGGCTCGCCCCATCGATCTCCAAGGTGCTCGAGTGTGTCGTCTCACCCTTGATGAACCGCTGCAGGTCATTTTCTCGCATCCGGAGAGCGACGCCGTCATCCTGGGCTACTTCGTGGCGCTGATGGAGCAAGTGCTCGAGAAGCACTACCGCTTCTTCGTCGTGTATTCGGGCTCGTTCTCGCCGGACGGCTCGCGCGAGCGCTGCTACGCCTCCGAGCAGGCGCACACGTACTTCCTCTCGATCTTCCAGAGCCTCGCGAGCGTGCTGAGCCGCCAGGGCTCGAACCTGGCGCCGCGCATCTGCCGCCAGGTCCTCGCGATCCTCGACCGCGTCGACACGACGCAGGGGCTGTTCGCGTTCGCGGGCTTCCAGAACGAGCTGCGCATGGGCTTCCTCGCGACGCTCATGAACATCCTGACGCGCGGCGAGATGAACCTGTTGCAGGACGAGGTCATCCAGCTGCTGCACCGCGTGGCCGCCGTGGACTTCGCGTCCTTCTACCAGGTCTTCCTGCCCAGCTACGTCAAGGAGATCCTGTCGGCGGCGCAGCTCGAGGCCGCGGCGCAGCACGAGGGCGAGTGCCTCCAGTGGAGCGGACAGGTGGACGTGCCGACCTTCACCGCGGAGGTCGTGGCCTTCCTGAACGACATCCGCGTGCTCCGAGCGCAGGGCTAGACAGTCAGTCGGGCAGCCAAGTCGGCAGGTGACGAGCAGTCACTGAGCGTCGACACTAGCGCCGATGGTTAGCTCAATCGAAGGCGTTGGTCGACTCGAGGTGCCATCCCCGCTCCCATCCCCGCTCCCACACGCACATCACACTCACTGACTCACAAAAATGCTTACCCTTGTTACTATTTGCCTTCTCGCTCTCCAAGCCGATAACCACGCGGCCTGGCGACGTGTCGAACCGCAGCAAAGCTGGCCGCTTCGATCACTGGAGGCGGCGGCTACATGATGCTGCACTCGCCCTCCCCCTCTTCGCTGCCGTCGTCGTCGGCGGGGCTGCCGCCGGCGCTCGCGCCGCCATTCTCTCTCCGCTTCTTGTGCGACGCCTCCTTGCATGGGCACGGCAGGCTGGCCGTCACGCCGGCGAAGTAGCAGCGACCGCAGTCGTGGCAGTGCACGTCGCGGTGGTCGCAGCAGCGCTTGCAGATGGCGCAGTGGTTGCGCGGCGTGCGCTCGCGGTCCAGCAGCTTGTTCATGCACCAGGAAAAATCGTACGCGCGGCCGCCGCACGGCGCGCACACGTAGCCCTGGACGCAGTCGATCACCTTGATGGTCGCGTGGCAGCACGGGACGGCCACGGGCTCCTGCAGCCGCTGCACCATGTCGCGCGTCTTGGACACGTTGTGCATGAAGCAGTCGTCCTGCAGCATCGCGTCGATGTCGGCGCCCGCCGCCTTGACCATCAGGAACGGGTTCTTGCACGACGTGCAGCGGCAGCCCGCGCCGCACATGCCGCCCTCCTTGACGCACGCGCAGCGCCCGTTGCGGCAGCCGCCCGTGCAGCGGCACGTCACCACGCGCGGCGGAGGCGTCGCCAGCGCCGCGTCGCTCGCCTCGGACGGCAGATCCTGTTTCACGTGGGCCGGCTCGCTGCTCCGCATGGCGCCGAGAGGGTTCGCGAACTGCTGCTGCTGGAACTGTTGATGCTGGTGCTGGTGCTGGTGCTGGTGCTGGTGTTGTTGCTGCTGCTGCTGCTGGAGCACGTCCGGCTTGGGCGCGATGTACACGACGCGCTGGTTGGCGCTGGCCAGAGGAGGAGGCATGGACGCCGGCGGCACGACGGGCGGCGCCGTGCTCAGTCCTTGGTTGAGCACGTTCCAGTAGTTGGGCACGGCCGACGTGGGCGCGAACTGCATCTGGGGCGCCATGAACCCCGCGGCCGCCTGCTGCTGCTGCTGCTGCTGCTGCATCCTGTTCATCTCCACGAGCGCGGGGCCCGGCGCGCGGTGGGCCTGCTGCATCCCCTGCGGCTCGTCGTCCTCCATTCGCTCGTCGTCCAGCGACTGCCCTAAGCGGGGCACGGCGGCGTCGGCGTTGAAGCCCACGAGCGTGGGGATGCCGCCGGGCCCGGCGCCGGGCGGGAGCTCGTCCAGCGGCACGAGCTCCATGTCGGCGTCGAAGCAGTCCGTCTCGAGGAACGACATGAGCTGGTCCGGGTGCGTGAGCAGCGGGTCGTCGTCCTCGTCCATCATGGCGTCCATGATGTTGTGGCCCTGGGCACTGGCGACGCCGCCCGCGTGCATGGGCGGCGCGCCGGCCACGTCGTCGATCTCCGACATGATGGCCTCGAGCTCGTCCTGCACCGAGAGCGCGGCCGCGAGCTGCACGCGGTCGACGATGCCGCGGCAAAGCGGGCAGGACCGGTTGGCGCGGAACCACCGCAGGAAGCACTTTGGGTGGAACGTGTGGCCGCAGGCGCCGATCTGCGCGTACGCGTTGGCCGACAGGCACACGGCGCACTGGCGGAACGAGGGCGGCAGCGCCTGTGCCTGCTTGCTGATGGCCGTGCAGGCGCGCGCCACCTCGGCCTCGAACAGGTCGACGCCCGCGAGCGTGGGCGTGGGCGGCTCGAGCGAGTTCTCGCGCGGCCGCTTGCCGCCCGGGAACGGGAAGCCAGCCTCCATCTTGGGGTGGACCGCCGCCGATTTGGCCGACAGCGACGACAGCGACGGCGGCGCTGCGCCGTGGCCGCCCTCGTAGATGTAGCGCAGGCTCGAGTCGGCGCAGAAGACGCTGCCGGTCACGCGGGCGCCCCAGCCGTCGGCGAGCACGCGCTGCTGGCGCTGCGAGGAAGATGAGGACGACGGGAAGGAGGAGGACGAGAGGTCCGCGTCCATCTGCTCGGGCTTGATGAACATCCAGCGAGCGGGGGGTGTGTGGCCGGAGGGGCTGGTCGAGCCGACACTACGACGCCACCTTGGACCTTGAGCACGACACGGAGAATTAAATAGTGCGGGCTAGAGTATGGGGAAGCCGGCACGAGGGATTTCCCATACAGGAGCGGAAGTTTAGCGTCGTCGAAAAGGTGAGAAAAGTGAGAAAAAACGGGATTCGAACGGGTGGGTGCGGAGGAGCAGGCGCAAAGTGCGGTTCGCGCGTATTTTGACTGCTTTTTAGCGTAATTGGGCATACAAACAACAAGAGAGACGCCCGACTCCACACGCACACACATCTGGCGAGCGGACGAGGGTTGGGGAAACAGCGCATTCCCTCCCGATTTCTGACGAGACCACACAAACAACCCAGCGGCGATGTCAGGAAGAGGAGAGG
>JAADYF010000229.1:0-30062 GCA_023338175.1 Phytopythium delawarense
ACGGCGAGGGTCAGTCGTCGAACCGATCCACACGAGACAGCGAGCCATGCAGGACACGCACCCGCTCGAACAGCACGATGATGAGCATCGACACGACCGAGACGAAGAGCAGGAAGTAGTGCACGATGACGAGCACATGCAAGTTCTTGAGCTGGCGCACCGTCACAAACACGAGTGACTGCGACGCAGCACCCAGCATCGCCGCGGCGACAGGCACCCACGAGCCGCCGGTCGAGGCCACGACCGAGTCGCCGGCGCCGAAGATGAATGCTGGCCGCACAACGCACATGAGGCCGACGAAGGCTTGGCACGCACACAGCAGGCTCGGCACGTCGATCCGCTCCTTCAGAATGGCGCACATACAGGTTCTCTCCGCGGAACAGCACCATCCCTGCATCGCATTTAGTAACCACCTAACCCTTGGCCTCACGCTTCAGGGGCTGCTCCCCATTTTCGGGACGACACCAGCCGGGAGAAAGCAGCAGGAGCATCGGCGCGGCGATGAACTTCCTCAAGTCGCTGGGCAGCAGCCTCGTGGGCGCCGGCGCCATGGGCGGGCTGCCCTTCAGCATGGACACGCCGTCCTTCGACGGCAACGTGGCGGGCGCGGGCGGCGCGCCGGGGGAGAGCGTCGTCTTCGAGGGGCTGCCCGACTTCGTGCTGCACTCGGGCCGCAGCAAGGCGGACGCGGCGCTGGCCGTGTCCATCTTCAAGTCGCGCCAGCCGGCCGCGCAGCTGGCGCAGAACGCGCTGCGGCGCGTCAAGACGCTGCGCCACCCCAACATCCTGGCCTTCTTGGACGGCGCCGAGCTGCCCAACGGCGGGCCCGTGCTCTTCGTCACGGAGCGCGTCATGCCGCTCTCCGAGTACCTCACGGCGCTGCGCATGGAGTACGGCGACGGCAGCGACGAGTTCCAGATGAGCGTCGCCTGGGGCCTGCGCAGCGTGCTGCAGGCGCTGCACTTCATCAACGTCGACTGCAAGCTGCTGCACGGCCGCGTCACCCCGCAGAGCGTCTTCGTCACCAAGGGCGGCGACTGGAAGCTCGCTGGCTTCGAGCTCACGGGCGAGATGACGCCCGACGGGCCCTCCTACATCTACACGGCGTTCGAGCAGTACTCGGACGCCAACTACAAGGCTCCAGGTGCGCAAGCCCGGCCCTCGCACCGCCGGTATCCTCCTCCCTCGTCAGACTGACCGAACTCTGCGCATGCGACCCCGCAGAGTGCCAGCGCCGCGAGTGGAAGGCCATGGCCACGGGACCGGTCTACGCGCCCGACATGTACGCCTTCGCCTGCCTCATGTACTACGTCTTCAACGGACAGATGAGCTCGACGGACCTGGCGGCGGCCACCAACATCCCGCCCGCTATCCGCACGCACTACCGAAAGGCGATCGACCCGCAGCCGGCGCGCCGCCCGAGCCCGCAGAAGGTGCTGGGCTCGAGCTACTTCGACACGCCGTTCGTCAAGCGGATGGAGTTCCTCGAGAACCTGGCTGTCAAGACACCGGAGGAGAAGGTCGAGTACTACAAGGAGCTGTGCGCGAACCTCAACACCCTCCCGCGTTCGTTTGGCGTGCACAAGGTGCTGCCCGCGCTCAAGGCCGTCGTGGAGTTCGGCGCCGCCACGGGAGGGAAGAACGGGCCCGTGCGGCTCGACCCGTCCGCGAGCCACATGCTGCCGGCCATGGTGCAGATCGGAGGGTCGCTCTCGCCCGAAGAGTTCAAAGAGCAGGTGCTGCCGATCATCGTCAAGCTGTTTAGCTGCAATGACCGGGCGGTGCGCGTGCAGCTGCTGCAGATGATGGAGAAGTTCACGGTCCACTTTGACGCCAAGCTCGTCAACAGCTCGGTCATCTTCGACAACATCTGCAGCGGGTTCACCGACTCGGCGCCTGTGCTGCGCGAGCTCACAGTCAAGTCGATGCTCCACGTCGCAGACAAGCTCTCGGACAGCAACCTGAACAACCGCGTGATGAAGTACTTCGCCAAGTTGCAGGTAAGCTGCCGCGTTTCGCTGGTTGCGCTAGTACGAGTGCGGTTAGAAATCACTCATTGACTGTTGTCGCTGTCCAGTCGGACCCGGAGCCAGCCATTCGCACCAACACTACGATTTGCTTGGGGAAGATCGCCGGCAAGCTGAACGCGACCACAAGGCCAAAGGTCCTGTTCCCCGCGTTCTCCCGAGCCCTGCGCGACCCCTTCCCTCATGCCCGGCTGGCGGGTCTGCGCTCTTTGACTGCGTGCGAGGTGCGTCATACAGTGCCAACAGTGTCTGTCGGTGCCAATGACTGACGATTTCTGCGGCATCTCGAACACCAGGAGTACTTTTCGGTCCAGGGAATGGCCGGCAGCATCATCCCCGCCATCTCGCCCCTCTTGCTTGACGTGTCCATATCAGTTCGCGAACAGGCGTCGGTCTCGATGAGCATCTTCATGAAGAGAGTCACGGACGAGGCTGCAGAGATGAAGGTCCGCGAAGAAGCGCAGGCCAGAGAGCAGGAGCTGAAGCGACAGGCCGGCGGCGAAGTCGAGCACGACGGTGACACGACCGCTGCGACTGCAGCAGCTCCAGCCACGGCGTCGCATTCGAGCGGTGGGTACGCGTCCTCGCTAACCGCGTGGGCGACGTCCGCGGTCGCATCCAATGTGGGGAAGATCGTCGGTGGCGGGTCGTCGTCTTCGTCGTCAGCTTCCATCGCGAACGCTCCCGCCGCCAGGACGACACCTCCACCCTCATCAAGTGGCCCGGGACCCTCGACTGACGGCGGATTCCACAGCAGTGGCAGCGGGTTTGGCGCATCAAGTCGGACGTCAAGCAGTGGATTCGCGAACTTCGCGGCGAACGACGACTTTGCGGCGGCCGAGGACGAGTGGGGCAACGACGACGACCTGGATGGCCTTGCAAGCCCGAAGCAGCCAACTTCGTCTTCGTTCTCGGCGTCTGGTGGGTCGCTGTCCGTGAACCGTTCGGGGACGACGTCCTCTAGCGGATCGCTCTCAGTGAGTCGGCCGGGAGCGTCGTCTTCGTTCTCGTCGTCGTCGGGGATGAAGCTCAGTGTGTCCCGAGCTGCTCCATCGTCCGCCGCCGCGACAACCACGAGCTTGGACCTGAATGCACCAAGCAACGAGTGGGGTGACGACAGCTGGGGCAACGACGACGACGACCTGGACTTTGGCGCGTCGACCGCCCCGACCAAGTCGAGCAACTTCTCCACTGGAGCAACGGGCTTTGGAGGCACTTCCGCTGTCTCGGGCATCGGTGGACTGCGCGTCCCTGCGGTGTCGTCGTCGTCGTCGCTCTCGTCCTCCACTGCCAGCTCCGTCAGCACGACGAGTGCCACCGCCCACCCGCCGCGCAAGACGCTGGCTGAGCGGCGCGCAGAGACGAAGGCCAAGCGCGAGCCGCTGGGAGCGATGAAGCTCGAGGCGTCGGCGGCGACCAAGAAGGGCGACGAGTGGGACAACTGGGACTTCTGAGCGCCGCCACTAGTGGAGATGCTGCTGTTCGGACTGTAAGTCTTGGAGTGCAATAGATGCCATCGTTCGAGCGAATGATCTGTCATGGCTGCCTGTTGACCGTCTCCGACATTTAAAGGTCTATACGAGCGCACCGGCCGATCGGCGGCGTCTACTTCGTCTTGTCCGTCTCGGGCGGCGTGAACTTGGAGATCTTGAAGAGGAAGATGTTGAGGTAGTCGCAGATGTCCTTGACCACGTTGGACACGAAGTGCAGGTAGACGCCGAAGATGAAGAGCACGTAGAGCGCCGAGGCGACCATGGGGTTGACGGCCGACTTGTCCATGAGCCCCACCCTGGCGCCGTAGGCGTTCAGGATGACGAGTCCGAAGGGGATGATGACGCGAAGCTGCGGCGTGAAGGGGATCTTGCACATGTGGCTGACGATCATGCGCGTGGAGAAGAAGACGTAGCCGATGCCGATGGGGAAGAGGAAGAGCACGGGGTAGTGCGCGTAGTTGTCGGCGTCCGGGCCCATGATCCAGAGCGAGCCGAGCACGAGCAGGATGCCGATGGGCACGAGCTGCACCATTGCCAGCGCCTTGGACACGTGCTTGTTGCCGAGCTCGTCGCTCGGGATGGGTGGGCCCGTGAGCACGTTGCTGACGTTGCCGAAGGCGAGCACGACGTTGCTGGCCACGAGCACGCCGACGAGCGCCTGCCAGAGCGGGAAGGCGACGGGCACGAGCGGCGTCTGCAGCAGCCAGAAGTCGGCGCCGAAGGCGGCGGCCAGCAGGTGGAAGGCCACGAGCGACAGCTGGCCCTCCGTCACGCCATAGAAGTCGTTGCCGCAGCTCATGACGCCCGTGTGGTACTCCTCCCACTGCGCCAGGTAGAAGGTGACGCACACGGACGAGAGCACGATGTACGAGCCGAGGCCGGCGCCCGAGCGGCACGTGGCCGTGGCGCTCAGCAGGTTGAAGACGGTGCACAGCGCGTCGCAGCCGTGGTCGAAGAGCTGGCCCAGCGGCGAGGACGCACCCGTGCGGCGCGCCTGCTTCCCGTCCAGCGCGTCCATGGTCTGGTAGAAGAAGAGCCCGGCCGCCGAGAGCAGGTAGACCCACGTGGGGCACGGCTCGTCCAGGTGCGGCGCGAAGTAGAGCTGCACCAGCGTGGTGGCGATCATGACGGCCGTGCCCAGCATGGTCACCAGGTTGGGCGCCATCCACATGGGCAGGAACCGCACGGCCCACGTCCAGTAGTGGTTGAGCACATTGTCCAGGATCGTGTACGACCCGCTGACGACGACGGTGAAGAAGTACAGCGCGTCAGAGCCGGCCAGCATCCACATACAGAGCGAGTGAAGGACCACTCACGCCTTGTACTTGTAGGCCGCGATGCCCTCGAGCGCCGCCTTGCTCAGCATCGTCCGCTTCCGCTTCTGCTCCGCCGCTTGTTCCCCCGCGAGAGGATTCGAGAGTGGCCAGCCGGCGCGCAGCCACCAAAGGACGTCACTGATGCGAGAGAGTGACGCGAACACGCACTTGAAGAGTGACGTGCCGCACAACACATACTGGGGGCGAGTCAAATCTGGGCGGTCGTTGCGAAAGTGTCCCGTTTTCTCCGGTGAGAAGCATATCGGCAGAGACACGCATGGCCATCTCGATTTCGAAATCCTCTTGCATGTTGTATGCAAGTTCGCTGCTTGGGCGGCACTTCACCACCTTCCTGCTCCATCCGCCTCGCACTGCATGTTGAAGCTCTGCATTCGGATCGAAGCCACTGTGAATCGTTGGCGGTCGCACTGCCCTATGGCATCCAACGGTCGTCGCCTTCGTCCTCGTCTTGGCCGTCCACGTCGTCGCCTCCTGCCTCGTCGTCGGTCTCCGCCGGGCGCTGCGCCACGAGCGACTCGCGGATGGCGGCGCCGAGCTCGACCAGGCCCTGGTTCGTCTGGGAGGACACCAGCAAGTGCGGGACGCCCGGTAGTCTGCAGCAGAGCGGGCGGGCGTTAGGACAGAGCGGCGGAGGTATCCCGAGCGAACGCGGACTGGACGCACCGACTGTGGATCGACTCGATGTCCGCCGACGGCTGGTCGACCTTGGACACGATGTCGAGCCACTGGCAGTCGGTCCGTGCCCGAGTGACGCGCTCATGCAGCTCCGCGCGCAGCGAGAGCTGGTCCAGCACCGACGTGCCCGACATGCCCGTCGGGTCGAACACGAACCCGACCGACTGGTCCCAGCAAGGTCAACAGATCGTCAGAGCCACGCACTTCTACGCAACAAGTGCGTCCGCGACACCCACCGCCTGGGTCTTCTCCATCATGGACAGCGCCAGCTTCTCGATGGCGTTGCGGTGCGCGTCTGGGCGGTACAGCAGGCCGGGCGTGTCTGCAATCTGCGCGGACAGTGTGCGATAGCAGCCACTGAGAACCTGGTAGCGGATTGTTAGGGACCAGAGAACTGCTCTCACCTGGTAGGTGATGCCCTCCACGTAAATGTGGCCCATGGTGATGCCGCGCGTCGTGAACGGGTAATTGGCCACCTGCGTATTCCCCAAGACAGCGGTCACCGAGAGATCGGTCAACACGCGAGCATCACCGAAGCAGTGACGCGGAGTCTCTCACCTCGGGCGACGCAGTCGACAGGGCTCGAACGAGCGACGACTTGCCTACGCCACCGACACCAGTGAGGAATAATCACCACCATCTCGAGGAGGCACCTCGCGCTCGGCACGCACCGACGTTGGGCGCGCCCACGAACGCGAAGATGGGCTTCTCCAGGTCGACGTGAGGCAGTCCGCGCAGCACCTGCACGTCCCCCATAGTCATAGTCAGCGCTGGGGGATGGATCAGCATCACGGCCGCTCCTCGCTCCCACCTTGACCATGTCGGTGGTCTCGCGCAGCGTCTGCGCGTGGTCCTCCACGATCTGCTGCAGCTCCTGCAGCTCGCCACGCATAAAACAATAAGCAACGCAGGTCCACCAAGCAGTTTGAGCCCGCCCGAGTCACCTCGACGCAGCGCAGGCCGCAGTCGACCGCCTCTTGCTTGGTGCGCGCGTCCTGCAGCTCGCGCTCGTGCCGCTTGCCGGCATTATGCAGCGCCGCGTACACGCGCCTCAACTGCTGCACGTGCGCCTCGTACACGCCCTCGCCCAGCGTCAGTAGCACCACGTCCTGCGCCGCGGCACCAGCGTCAGCAACAGCACATGGCGTCCCGCTTCGAGCACCAGGCGGCCACGCACCCGCTCGAAGGGTTGCAGCTGGCGCAGCGCCGGGAACTGCAGCGAGGCCTTGCGCGTGACGGCCGAGAGCTTGCCCAGCTGCAGGTTGATGAGCCGCGACGTCTGGTTGCGCGCGCGCTTGACCGGGTCGGCGATGCGGCCGCTCTCGCGCACGCTGGCGCGCCAGAACTTCATCTCCTGGATCTCCGGCGCCGTGTGCACGTACGGCAGCCTGCCGACTGTCAGTCGCCATTCGCGCCGGCCCTCTAGGCGCCGCGTACGCACCGCTGCAACGCCCCATGCGCCACCGCCTTGGCCCTCGTCGACGCCATCCTTTTCGGCTGTCAACTCGGCTGATCGGTATAAAATGGGAGAAGCGCAAAGGTAATGTGCATTCGTGTACTATCAAGTTAGACGACCCGACGAGTGCTCCTCCCCCGCGAGAGCGACTAGTCACTCGGGCACTTCGACCAGTTCCGCCACTAGGCGTAGCGGCGCATGTCGTTCACGTAGCGGATGCTGAGGAAGATCTTGGCGTTCGACTCGCAGTCGCGCAGCTCGATCTCCACGGGCCGCGGCGGGAACGTCTCGCCCGTCTCCACGGGCTGCGACAGCAGCAGCCCCGCGTCCTCCTCGTAGTCGTCGAAGTCGTCCTCGTCCTCGTCCGCCAGGTCGCCGGCCGACAGCGAGCTGCCAGTCTTCGGCCGACTGAGCCGCTGCCGCCACGAGTCGTCGCGCACTGCGATCGAATGCCCGCTGCTCTGCGCCAGCTCGCTGAGGATGCTGCCCCGGACGCGCTTCCGCCGCTTCAACCGCAGCTTGGCGTTCGTGTCCGCCAGCAGCTTGGCCGGCACCGCGTCGAACTCGCGGTAGATGTCCTCCAGCGAGAATCGCACGAAGCCCAGGCGCTTCTTGGGCAGCGGCTTGCGCTTGTGGTACACGTCCACCTCGATGAACGTGTCGGGCGACGAAATGCTGATGAGCCACGACTCGTTGAACTTGGGCGAGCCCGTGCGGTGCTTCGTCGTCGACTTGAACTCCTCCAGGTCCTGCGCGGGGCTGCCCGCCGGCTGCGTGTACGTCCGCACCACCACCTTCGGGTTCGAGTTCTCCGGCAGCCCTTCGATGCGCACGCAGTGCACCTCCACTTCCGTGATGATGTTCGAGTCGGTCAGCTGCTTCAGCGGGTTGCCCGTCAGGTTGCGAGCCGGCCGACGCGTTCCCTCGAAATGCTTCTCGTCGAGCAAATGCGTCGTGTTGTGCACGGACTGCGACAGCTTCTCCACCGCGCCAAGTGTGCCAACGACGGGAGACGCAACCAGCTGCATCGTGCCGCGACCAACGCCTCTCGCGAAGCCCTTCACGCCATTGCGCTTCGCCCCGCGGATCGGCTCCTTCACGAACCCAACGACTCCGTATGCCAAACTCTTGCTGAACACCGCTCCGCCTTGGACGATTCCCTCCGGCACATGGCGAGGCTGGTTCGGATCCTCCTGGCTCTTGAAGTGGACAGCCTTCTTGACGACATCGCCCAGTCCGTTCGAGACCTTGCTGATCGACAGCAGCGGCGCGCCGAAGACGGTCTGCACGACAGTCAGCGCGCTCTCGCCCTTGCGTCGGCTCTTGCCGCGGACGTCGCGCTTCAGTTGGCGAGCGGCGAGCGCGAACCCGTCGACAATGTCCGTCGCGAGACCGATCGGGTCGCCGAGCATCTCGACACTGCCCACGATCTTGTACCACTGGCCAACGACCGAGTACACAATCTTGAGCACGACGTCGTAGATCAAGTCGTACTCGTAGAAGAAGCGGTTGGTGTACCTGATCTCGCCGAAGCTGAAGTGGGGCGTCACGTGGGCAATGCCGCCCACGATACTGCCCAGCGTGGGGCCAAGGAAGGCCGAGATTCCCTCGCCCTTGTCTTCTTGAACCGAGTCGAACACCAAGTCGAACTCGAACTCGCTCATGCGCCACTGCTTGAAATACAGCAACATACCGGCCGACGCGGCAGGATCAGGCGTGGGCAACTCCGCAGCCAGCATCTTGGTCTTGGTGTCGATGCCCTGCTGCATGACCGTGTCGTCGTCGCTTGGGGGAATGAACTGGAACAACAGGTTGCCGAGTCCGATCACGTACTCCAGGTTCAGCTTGACAGCAAGTGAGTGCAGCTGCAAGTCGAACTCGTTCACCAGCGTGATGCCGGTCTGGGGCGAAAAGTCGATACTCAGGCGCATGAACGGCCGCTCGCCATCTTCAGGGAGCCATCCTTCGCGCTTGTCGCTGTTGAATCCGCTATCCATCGGCGCCATCACGACAGGGTACGCCGACTGCGACGTCATATCGTCGAGCTGAACGTGGTGGACCGAGAACACGCATGTGCGCGAGCCTTGAGCGGAAGAGAAACGAATGTTCTCCATCGTGATGTTCAGGATCTCCTGCGGCTCGCTATCCACCAACGTGATGCCCACTCCGTGCATCACCACGTCGATCAGGACGTTCGTCAGCCAATCGCTCAAGAACGCGCGCTGGCGGATGTCCGAGTAGCACTTGGTATCGCCGAGCGCGAACACGCGAGTCGGACCATCGATATACACCTCTGCGTGCACATTCGTCGGCGTGAGGCCGGCCACTTCACCAATCTGCATGAAGTCGACAACGGTCGGCACCTTCCACATCACAGGCGTCACCTTCAGCCGCAAATCTGCCTTCGGGTCATCCCACGCGTACGAGTGCGACTCCAACGGTCCGATGGTGATCTCCTCGATGCCTTTCATGCCATATTGCACATAGCGGAACGAATGCTTTGTCGATCGGTTCTCGATCCGGTACCGCGGAGTTGTCGAGATGTCTTTTACTTCAGCGTAGACGATCTCTTCAAGCGCCTGGACAGAAACACTGTAGACAGGCCCGTCTCCCAGATGGTCGCGAGTCCACACATCCGTGTCTTCTGCCAGGTTGCTTGTCACGTTGGGCTCACTGAGTTGGCTCGACACCTTGAACAGCGGGATTGTGGGGCTCCACTCGCCGACTGTCTTGACCGTTTCGTCGCGAACAATGTCACGCAGGCGAATACCATCGACGTACTTCTCCGAGCCAGTCAAACGGTAAACGATGATAGACTCGTCATGCTTCAGCGTGCAGTTTGCGCTGTCCTCGATGCGGCTCTTGCTGCGATAGCCCTTCTTGTCCAACAGCAGCGGCGTCACTTGGAACGGACGAGGGACGCGGCTCATAATGACGTAGCGCGGCGAAATGACCAGAATCTTGGACCGGAAGAACTGTCCCGGGGCGGCGCGGACCTCGAACGACAGCACAAACGACGAGTCGCCGCTGCCTTGCCGAAGCTCACCCTTTGTGCCAACGCTCGCCATGTCTTGCACCTCTGTCCAGCCAAGCTTTTCAAAGTTCGGTAGGTATTTCTTGTGCTTTGTCGTCCGCGGCAACTCAGCTTCAAAAGCGCTTGGCGTCTCCTGATACGGCTTCACACTGATGAGCGCCTTGTCCAGGGGAGCCACCGCCATGATCGGGACATCGCGCGAGAACGGAAAGTACGTGCGGTGCTCCTCGATAGAGCATATGTACCCCTTCGGCACCTTGAACCGGAGGTCGAGACCGCTGCGGTTCTGGATCCAGTACGGCGCGTACAGCACCACGGTGCGTGCAGCATTGGCTTCCCACTTCGGCTGCACGATACACCCGGGTCCATCGTTGAAGCGCAGCTCAAACGCCTCAGTGCTGAACGCGTCCCGGTCGTAGTCTAGATGGATAGTGAACGGCGCACTCCATACGGGGCACCGGTCCGATTCACTCGCACACAACCGGATCTTCATGAGAGCAGGTCGAGAGAGGTCGAGTCCAAACACTTGAATGGACTTGCCGCTCTCCACAAGCATCTTGCGCGAGTTGACCTCATTGACGAACTCGAAATAGTCGACGCCACTCGCTGGGGTCTTCGGCGTCTTCGATTTCTTCGAGGACGGCGTGCTCGGAATGCCTCGGAACTCACCCTTGTTGTCCAGCGTGTCGCGCGGACAGTCGTCCGCCTGCACGATCGCGTACTCGATGGCGCACGGGAGCACGTTGTTCAGAATGAGCTGCGGCTGAATCACGAGCGACCATGTTCCCAGTGCCGGGTTGTTGACCGAGATCTTCTCGACTACTGTAGTCGGCTGATTGTCGATCAAACTGGTCGAAGGGTAGACAACCTCCGATCCTGGCGAAGCGCGGCTCGAGACATCTGGCAGCATCACATCCGAGCCCAGTTTCTCTTCGACCGTCTTGGACGTCGACATTGAACTCTTCACGTCGCCTCGTTGAACCTTTTGTGCCTCAAGCTGCTCGTAGTGCGTCCACGTTTTGTACAGGCGTTGCTCCGCAACTGAAAGCGGCAAGAAGTTGCTCCAGTCCTTTTCTCCAATCTGGCGAATGGCGAAGGACCCAGCGTCGACGAGGTCCAGCGGGATGCAGATCGAACCGTTTGCTGGTAGCACAAAGAAGGCTTCGCCGCTTGGCTGAGGCGGATTTTGCCACGCCACATCTCCGTTGCCGTCCAGGAGTAGACACTCCGTGATCTTCGCAGTGCCGTTGCGAATGAACTCGGCCCCCGACACCTTTACTTGCAGGCCGTACGAGCCATCGACGAAAATGTTGACGGCGACCAGAACAGGCAAATACTTGCGCAGGCACTCCGCGTAGTACGAGTCGATCCACTCGTAAAACGGGTCCATCTCCTTCACGCGGCGCAAGCATGCGTACGCTCGATGGAGCTCGCGGCGCGTGGGCGTCTCGATCTTCGTCAAAAGTCCAATGCCTTCTTCGTACAAAGCAGCGATGGACTTCTCTGCTTCCACGTCTTCGAAAAGAGGAACAAGCTCGAACACTTGCGTTTGCCCGATCGACGAGAGCGGAATGTTGTCGACCGATTCAAATCCTTCAATGTCCAAGCTGATAAACCGGCCGACAGTGGCGCGTGACTTGGAGATTGCAATCTTGAATTCATCCCACGACACGAGACCCGAGTTGTCCGTGTCCGCAAGCGCAATGAAGTCGTCCACCATCCGATCAAGGTCCTGCTCACTCTGAGTCGCGCTGTCACTTCGTCTGTACAGCGAAGACCCGCGGCTTCGTTGCTGCCGCTCTTCCTCAGCGTACACCTCACGCAGCACGGTGCGAACCTCATCCGCATCGAGCTCCCCGCTGCCGTCGGCATCGGCTGATCGGAATGCCGCTCGCAGCTGCTTCTCCTTCAAGCTTTGCTGCTCGTAGTCCTTCAACTCTTCGCTCACGTTGAGAAGCTTGCACGCGTGGGCTTGTCCTGGCGCAACGGTCGACACGGACGTCACGATCTCCTCCTTCGTTCGCTTCTTCTCTTCCTTCTTCGCAACGAGGAAGTACTTGATGTTGACGCCCGATTCGTTCAGCATCCAGAACAGACCGTCCTCCTCTCGGATGTGCGGACGAACCCGCTTGGACACCTTCTCCGCCTTCGAAAAGTTCGCGATATTCGTGTTCAGCACTTCCATGAACGCGGACGTAATGTTCAGCTGCAAGTACCGGTCCGACGAGTAAATCACGTCGAGCTGCGACGCGGGGTCCTTCTTCAGGTCGAGAATGCCTTGATAGTACTCCATGAACGGCTCCACCTGGCGCGCCTTCAGGTTGTAGTAGTTGCCGTACACGTCAAAGCTGATCTTGCCGACGCCGCAGTTGTTCTTCGACCGCCGTTCAGGTTGGAAGTCTGCTCCACCACCAACGACGGTGCCGCCCTCCCAGGTCGAGAAGTTGCCGTAGATGACCAGCTCTTCCAGCGAAACCTCGATGGCTGGGACGCCTCTCGGCAGCATATCGTCGATCATGCGCAGGTAGAAGCCTCCGAATGAGGTCGAGATGACGGTTTGCACGTACATGCTCATTTCCGTCACCGGCCCACGGTGGACGGGAGCGGCCGAACGATTGTCGTCGCCAAGGCTTGAAAGAAGCTGATCGATCGTGTCGCCGCGGCTCCCCATATCCATCTCCTTCGTCAGCACCCAGGCGCTCTGGTCTCCCGGCTTCACCAAGCTCGGGTTAACGAGGCGGTACCACGCCTCCTGCGCGTACTCGTAGTTCTTGAACGTCCGCACCATTTTCTTCTGCACCACCGAGACTGGCAGCCCGTTCAGCGACGTCCGAGATGCGCCAACTTGCTCTTCATAAGTCTTCCAAAAGGCAGCAAGCTCGATCGAGTTGGCAATGGAGCTCGCCAGATCGCCCGAAAGGTAGGGGACGCGGTTGCGCTCCATGGATGGATCGACGTACTCTTGGCCCGTGATCGAAACAACTCCACGGTGGACTCGGGAGTACAGCACCTTGTCGCGGCGAAGAGCACTCTCGAACTCTTCCATCGACACATCCCCGCTTCCATCGCTGTCGACGATGCGGAGGAATTCTTGAACGGTAGCGTCGAACTCGTCCTTCGTCAGGTTGTCGCAGTTGGTCGCGCTCTTGAGCAAACCCGAAATCTCCGTAGCGTCTAAGCTCCCGCCACCGTCGACATCACGCATCTTGAACTCCTCCTTCAACTTTGCGAGGTAGCGCCTCTCTTCCAAGTCGCGGCGTGCCTTGTCGATCCGCTCAGCACGCTCAGTGCGTTCACGCACAACGTGCACGTCTTCCTTCATCGAGTCGCTCAACGCCCCACCGATGCTCAGAAGAACGCCCAGGTCGTTCGGCGAGAAGTTCAGCGCAAAATCCGACATTTGCATCGACAGCTTCCGACGGGCACCGATCTTGGTGCGCTCCTTCTGGCTTGGAGGGGCTGCGGTCTCTTCTGCCTTCTCGACGTCAGGGTGCTCAACCTCGACAATTTGCTTCTTCGAAACAGCACTCCGAGCCACACCCCACAAGTTAGCGGCCGGTTTTTTGGTCGACTCCGCCTTGGATTCTTGAGACAGACCTCTCGATCTCGGCTTGGGATTACCGACAGTCAAACGATAGCCGAGCGCCAAGTCCACCCCCTCGCCCTCGAGTTCCAAGATGGAGCGCACATCGCCGATGTCGAGCTCAATGCCGTCTTCACGGAGGATAACAGTGCACGGAACCAGCGCGACGTCGACAAGTTCCATCTCAATCGATTCGTGGTGCGCCGAGCTGGTGACGTCCAGTTGAAAGTCCGATGTGAACGCTAGCACGTGCGACTTGAGTGTTGAAGAATCGCCAAGCAAACAAAATTCGCAGCCCTTCATCTTGACCTTGCACGACATTGGTGACCCGCCCAGCAGAAGAGGAGAGTACTCCTGCGGCAGGTCTTCAATGTACAGAGGCGTGGCTTCATCCCGCAATTCGGGCGACTTGCTCGGGTCCGCTGGTTCACAGGCAAGAAAGCGCATCTGCGTAACCTCGTCTTCATCCAGCGCCGGCAAAAACGAGTGCATCGTTGCCATCAGCGGGTCGAATACCAGCAGCATTGTGAAGTCGCTGAGTGTGACAGAGATGTCCAGCAGACCGTCGCCATTCTGAACCAGATGCACACGAAGCATCGGCTGTGTTCCTGGGTTCTTGTCCAAGAGCTGGTGGAACACATTCGAGTGCGCGTTGCGCTTGTCCAGCATCCCGAACCGCGTGATCTCCAGCCCAACAACCAGCGACTTCTCGTTTTTCTCCACCTTTGCCAGCGCGCAGCCGACATCCAGAGTGAAGTCGTTCGCAAAGAACGAAAGCACCGGCGCCTCATTGTCCGCGAGCAGCAGTAGCTCCATCTTCGTCATCGTGAAGCCCATCTCGAATCGGTGAAACATTGGCTCTGTCTCCGGTATCTCCTTAACATACTTGTCGATCGGGTTGGTGATGAAACGGCGAAGCGCTCCTCGCTGAAGAACGTCGTCGCCTGTGTACGGCAGCGGCGTTCCGGCTTCGGGGATGTCCCACTCGAGCGACAGCGATCGCAGGTAGAGCAAGCGAGAAGCGAGGACTTTCGACTCCAGGCCGTGCAAGCGTGCGCGGCGCAGCGAGAGGTCTTCTTTGAACTTCCAGCTCTTGTAAATGCGCATGAAGAAGCCCGTCTCGTTGTCGAACTTCCACTGGGGACAGTACAACGAGAGGTACTCCTCCGACTCCTCGGGAGTCAGTTCGACGCAAGCGTCCTCGTCGGCGATCTTAGCGTGCACCTGCCAATCGTAGTACTGGTTGATCGCGCGGAGCATGCCCAGAAGCGCCTTGATTTGGACGGGACGCAGCTGGAGAGACACTTCACTTGCGTCTGCGAACGCAATCTCGATCTTCAGCGCGCGTTCACTGCCAATGCCAGCCAGCAAGCCCTGGCAAATGTACGGCATGGAGATCCCGATCTGCATCGACAGCGGCGAGACCAGGTAGCAGGCGTCGGCGCTTCCTCCGGGCTTGGCGTTGAGGAACACCATGAACTCCTGAAGCCGCATGAGGCGCTTGCGACGGGTTCCGTCATCTTCGCTTCGCCCAAGCTCAAACTCCTCGAGCGCGATGCCCATTCCGGCCCCAGAGTCTTCGTCACGGATGGTCAGCGAGAAGGACCGCGTGACGATGGAGAACGAGTCGATCACCTCGTCCACGATCTTGTGCCAGAAGGCAGGCTGGGCCACCGCGGGCTTGCCGTGCTCCGACTTGGCCGCCTGCTTCTTGGCGTCGCTGCTCGCCTTGCGCAGCGCCGCCAGGTCCTTGAGTTTCTGCACGATGCCCGCCGTCCAGTCTTGCGCGCACTGCACGCGGGCCTTGGCGGCGGCCGCGATGGCTTGCCGGCAGCGCTCCGCGTTCTCCTCGTTAGACCACATCCACTTCTCTGGCGCGTTGAGGCTCACGGCGACGCGCAGGCCCGAGATCTGCACCGTCGACTCGAGCGGCGTCTTATGCACCAGGCGGTCGAACGCCGGCAGCACGAACAGGAACTGCTTCATCTCGAGCCGCTCCAGGTCCATGGGCAGCCCGGCCAGCGGCTCGAGCGCCGGCAGCGAGGCCCTCGAGACCGCCAGGTCGCGCAGCTCGAGCGAGCCGGCGCGCAGCGACCAGCGCAGCGAGAACTTGTCGCCCACGAGCCCGGGCGCGGCCAGCCGCAGCAGCACCGACAGCAGCGCGTCGCCCGCCAGCGCCACGGCCGCCGCCAGCGCCAGGCCCAGCAGCGCCAGCCACAGCAGCAGCCCCAGCAGCATCGCGTCTTCTCGCGTCTCCGGTCTACTGGTCGGGTGTCCTAGCGGTGGTCGTCGCCTTCTGCCTTGAGCCTTCTGCCTCTTGCCTCTTGCCTCTTGCCTCCGTGCGGCCTTTCTTGATACTGGACGCCGGTGCAAGGCGCGAGCGGCGGATAAGGCGACAGGCCGGCGGAAGGAATGGAAAAATGTGCCTGGGCACCAACGCCGCTTGTTGCCGTTTGTGGCTCGTTGTCGGTCGTGCCGGGTGTGTACGAAGGATATGCGGGCCACGGTACGTGGGTGACGTATCCACCCCATAGTGGGCGCCAGTGACTCTCTGGGATAGGGCGCCTCAACAAGACGGCGCGTGTCGCAGGAATTGTTCCACCCCCTGTCCCGACTTGGCACCCTACGCTTTTCGGACCAATCCCGCGCCTCCATTTTACGCTTAACGCGCGTTCATTGGTCGAAAACAACGCGGCACCGCCCCCACACACATTGGGATCCCCATCAGTCCAGATCGCCCACGGCCGTGAAGCAAAGTGAAGGCGATGAAGGCGGAGCTGCCTCTGGCGCCACCGCGGCGACCTCCAAGCCGCCGCCGCGAAGCTCGCGCAGGATCTCGTCCCGAGTGAGCGCGCGTGCCGGCTCCTCCGCTCCATCTTCCTCGTCCTCCTCGCGGTCGCTCCGTCCACCCTGCTCATGCCACGCCACGCACACACGCCGCACGTGGTTAGTTGACCCCTTCTACGACGGAAACCTGACAGCAGCCAAACATCCAGGCTGGCACGCCGGTCGGCATGCGTGACAGGAATGAACATGCACGCACCGCGAAGGCGGACGGGAGCGCGGGCGGGCGCACGGGGCACGGCGCCTCGCGCGCACGCCGCTGCAGCTGGGCCCACGTCTCGCGCGGCTCGGTGCCCTTGGGCCCCGGGAACACGCCGCCGCCGCCGCGCATCGGGGCCGGCGGCAGCGGATCGGCCGCCGCTTCCGTCGCTCGCGGCCGCCGCGGCTCTTGCCGGCTGCCGGTCGAGATCGGCGCCGGCGGCGGGAGCAGAGACGGACCGGCGGTCGCCTCCTCGCGGGGCGTCGGCGAACGGCCCGGCGACACGCGTGCGGGCTTCACCGCGGCGTCGGCGGGGTCGACGGGGTCGCAGGCAGCGCCCGACGCCTCTGGGGTGCCACTCTGCCAAGGACCGTTGTCCGTCTCGCCGTTCGTCGCCTCGGACTCCGCGTCGGAGGCCGTGCGACTGGCTGAAGTTGGCGCATCGCAAAGGGGCGGACGGGGGCCTTCACTCTCCCCGCAGGAGGTCTCACCGCCGCCGTCGCTGCTGTCGAGCGCGCTCTGCCCGCTCCCGGATGCCGCTGCTCCTTCTCGGCGCTGGTCCGCCCTCGACGTCGTCTCTGGCTCGCGGCTGTCGACAGCGCCGACGGCTGGCGTCTCGAGGCCCTCGCCGCGAGCGTTCTCCGCCCAGAAAGTGGCGCCAAGCCGCGCGACGCCGTCGCCCAGCACCTCGAGCCTGTCCTTGGCCGAGTCCGCGTGCGCCTTCCGGATGCGCTCGTCCCACGTGGCGCGCTCGGCGGCGCCCAGCCGGAGGTATTCGTCCTTGGTGATGCCCCGGAAGCCGTGCAGCTCGACCTCACAGTCGACCGCCTGCGCGCCGAGCGGGGGCGGAGCGTTCTCGTCGCCGTCCACTGGAGACGGCTCCGCCAGCTTCCGCGCCTTCTCCTGCTCGATCTCCAACAGCCGGCGCTCGCGCACCTGCGCCTGCCACTCGCGGAACTCGTGCAGCGTCCGCCTGCGCTCGTCGTTCTCCTTGTCGACGAACGCGCGCTTGGCTCGCAGCTCGGCGTCGTTGCCGCCCTCCTTCCAGGCGTCGACGGCGGCCCGCTCGATCGGGAAGATCGGCCGGTCCAGGAACGCCAGCTGCGGCATGGCCGCGATGAACGCCTTGCGGAAGTGCTTGGTGCGCGACACCACCGGGTTACCCGTGATGCGGAGCGCCTTGAGCTGCGGTACGCGCGCGAGCAGCGCCAGCACGGACTCGTCGCCCTCCTCCTGGTTGTCGTCGATGTGGTTGTGGCTGATGTCGAGGTTGGTCAGCTCCGCGCAGGTCTCGAGCTCCAGCAAGTCGCTCGCGCTGGACAACTGGTTGCGGGATACGTTGAGGGACGCGAGGCTGGGTAGCTGCGCCAGTCCGCGCAGCGACGTGAGGCGGTTCTCGCTCAGGTCGAGCGTGTTGAGCGCGCGCAAGGCCTCCATGTTCTCGACGGCCGAGATGAGGTTCTTGCTCAGGTAGAGGCACCGCAGGTGCACGAGCGGCGCGAGGCCCTCGATGCGCGAGAGCCCGTTGGACTCGAGCCACAGCGCCTTGAGGTTGTAGTACGGCGCCAGCCCCTCGATCTTCTGGAAGCCGCGGAAGTGCGCGTACAGACTGTCGTTCAGCTCGGGCGTCTCGTAGCCGTCGTTCTCGAGGCACAGCTCGCGCAGCGTCTCGGCGTCCATGACCGGGATGCGGCCCTTGCGCTCCGAGTCGAAGCGCTTCTTCTCCAGCGCGCGCAGGCGCTCGAACGAGTCCTCGACGGCCACCGTCGGCATGGTCGCTCTCCTGTCGGCGCTGATGAAAGACGAGAACTGGCGCAGGGGATGAAGGGCCGACTGGGCGTTTGACTGGGAGGAGGAAGAGGCGCCGGCGGAGGGACGCGCCTCGCAACCAGATGCGAAGATCCCGGCGCCGTCTTCCACCCTCGAACGAGCGCCAGCCTGCAACCTGCCACACCACACCACGCATGCCACAAACGCCGCCATGAAGCCCCACCTGCAGCAACAAGAATGCATCCCAGCCGTCCAACCAAGCAGCCAACTCGTTCAGGGGTTACCATCTACGCATACTCATCGTCGCGTGGTCGGCCGAGTCGGTTCGTACAGCACTCACGCATTCGGATGCAGCCGCTCAGAGGTCGATCAGCTTGAACTCGTCGCGGAACACGCCCACGTCCCGCGTGTCGGCCATCTTGACGAGGTCGAAGCGCTCCATGCACGTGAAGCAGATTCTTAAATAGCTCCAGATGTGCTCCGCGCGGCTGTTGAGGCTCAGCGCCTGCAAGTAGCACTTGGTGGCCTCCTCGTAGTTGCCCAGGTTCGCGTGGCTGATGCCCAGGTTCAGCCAGCCGCGGGCGTAGCGGGGCTTGAGCTCCAGCGCTCTGCAAACACAAACACCGAGTGTGAGCACTTTCGAGTCCACATGAATACCCGCAGCGAGTCCGTACCGGTGGTAGGACGGGATCGCCTCCGAGGAACGAGACGAGTTGGCGAGCGTGGCGCCGATCTTGTTCCACAGCGCGTACTCGTCTGGCCGCTCGCTGGTGGCCGTCTTGAAGCTATTCACGGCCGCGTCGTAGTCTTTGGACACGTTGTACAGCACGCCGAGCACGACCTGCACGTCTGAGTCGCTCGGGTCGTGCGCGCGCGCCTGCAGCATGAGCTGCATCACCTCGTCCATCAGCGAGCCGTCGCTGTACTCGTCGACGTGGATCTCCAGGCCGTGAAACTTTGGGTTGTGTTGCACCCACGCCTTGAGCGTCTTGAGCGCTCCCTGCGGGTTCAGCTCGTTCACGTTGCTCACGCCGAGCGCCAGCAGCGCGCTCAGGTTGTACGGGTCCTCCTCCACGGCCCGCTCCAGGCACACGATGGCGCTCTTGTCCTCGTCGTTCTCCGCGTGGCACTCGCCCAGCATCCGCCACGCGTCGCTGTTCTCGGGGTGCTGCTGCACCTCGGCCTCGAACGCGAGGATGGCGTCGTCCAGGTGGCCCGCGTTGAAGAACTCGACGCCCTTCTGGAAGTTCTCGGACGCGTCCAGGAACGGGTTCTCTGACTTGTACACGTACTCGCTCGACGTCGCGTTGTCCCACGCGTCCTCGAACGGGTCGGTCGTCTGCGCCTCCGCCATGGCCTTCTCCCACAGCTGCTCCAGGTTGTCTTCTCCGGCCCAGGCGCCCTCCATCGCCTTCTCCTCCTCGGTGCGCGCGTCGCCCCACGCGCCGTCCAGCGCGTTCCCCACGACCGGGGCGGCCGCCTTGCTCTCGGCCTCCCACGCGGCGTCCAGCCCGGCCTGCGCGCTGGCGCCTGACGCGTCCGCGAACGCGCTCTCCATCGTGTCCGCGCTGCTCTTCCACGAGGACTCGTACAGGTCGCGGTTGCCGCGCACCTCCGGGGAGGCGGCATCCCCCCAGGCGCCCTCGAGCGCGCCTTCCATCCGGAGCCCGTCCGCCGCGCTCACCTGGTTCTTCTCCTCGTCGAGCTCGACCTCGCCCGAGCTCACCTGGTTCATGAACTGCAGGAACTCGCTGTTCTGCCACTTGGGGTCCGGGTTCTGGCTCATGGTGCGCGCCATCTCGGCCGACGCCTGCTGCGCCTCGGCGCTCCGGGCCGCCGCCGCCTGCGCCGGCTGCTCCACCGCGGGCGCCAACTGCTGCGGCGGCGGCCGGTACATGTGCGGCGCGGGCGTCCTAGCCTGCTCCCACGCGGCCTCGTGCGGGGTCTTGCCGGCCGTCTGCCACGCGGCGTCCATGGGGCTGGCGCCACGGAAGTCGTCGACCCAGGCCTCGTGCGCCTGCGGGCGCTGCCGCATCATCATCTGCCCGTGTCCGTGCGGCATGCCGTGGAACTGCTGCTGCTGCTGCTGCTGCAGCCGCGCGTCCTGGAAGGCGGCCTCCATGGCGGCGTGGTGCGGGCGGCCCATGGCGGCCTGCTGCGCCTCGCCCGCGCGGAAGGCGGCCTCCATCTGCGAGCGCTGCATGGCTTGCTGCTCCAGGCCCTGCAGGAACTGCGCGTCCGCCGCCTGCGCGAACTGCTGCCGCTGCATCTGCGCCGACAGGTCGCGCGCGAAGCCCGGCTGCTGCTGCTGCCGCGGCCCCGGCCCGCGCCCATGCGCGCCGCGCGCCTGCGACTGCAGCACGCCGTCCAGCGCGCGCGACAGCGGGTTCTGCGCCGCCACCGTGCCGTCCACGGCGCAGCCCGAGCCGCCCACGATCTTGCCCAGCACGTCCATGATGCCGCTGCCTGCTGTTGCTTGCGCGACCGCTTTCTTATATGTTGAGGTGCCGGGCCGAACACCAGACGCGGCTTGCTGTATACGTAGTCCCGAATCAAGTGGAGTGGCGCACACCAAAGTTCTAGCCCTCTTAAAGTCGATGATCCAGAAGAAAGGCCCGGCATCTGTTTCGCTTCTCTTGATTTTAGAAAGAATACGGTGGAGTCACCCAGGAACTGTCCTGGAATCCGTTGAAGGAACCAATTTCCGCAGTTTCTATCGTTCCATATAACCTTCGTGCAACCTTGTTAAATGTGTGCTACAGAAAACACTCCGTCTAGTGGCAGCCCCTGCGATAAGGCAATACCCATCACGATTAGTTTTAATGGGTTATAAAAGCGTAAGCAAAGCAATATAAATCTATAAAAAAGAAGTGCTCATAACCCCAAACAATTTTGTCAGGATATCAATATATAGCAACGCCACAAGAGGGAGGTTATTCTGTATTGCATAAATAATGTCAATATACATACATATTGAAATAATTGAGAACCATCATCATCAAGATATGCAATATCGGGTGGACCACTCAAACGTAATCCCATTTTTTATTAGCCAAATATACATATTTTGTAACTTTTTGTATTCTTCAACTCAGGGAAAAAAAAACATCTTCGCCATGCAATTTTCAAAAGAGGGTGTGCTTTTTCGAGAAAGTGTCAGCCTCGAGTCGATACTAATTCCGATTTTGTTTCTGAAGTGACAGTGATAATCAGGTTATGCTCAAAGTGAAAACTATATATTTCATAAAACACGGTGCACATTCTCATTCGCAATTACAACATCTGGTTGCGTTTTGGATTCATGTTTATTTTGTCTGCACCGTGTTTTGTCAAAATTGACCACACATGCGACGAGCCGAGCCGAGCCGAGCCGAGCCGAGTCGAACCGAGTCGAACCACTGATTTACTGATTTCGGATGGTTGGTGACTGAAAGGGAGTACCGTGATAATTATGATACAAAATTGGCACTTCTGTCACCATCCGAGGGCGACGCCAACACCAATGGGGACCCAATCGCGTCCGGACTGTGAGCCATCCCGGACGAAGGGGAGTTGAGCCTCCGCACGCGGCGCCGCGCCTCGGACCCAACTGTCCCGTAGCGATGTCCGCCAGTTGACGGCCGAGCTTCTGTTGGCAACCAAGCTCCTGCTGGTGACCTACCATGGCGCTTGCTGCAGTTGCGTGATCGCCACATCTGCCCGACGGCACGACACGTCGGGTAGCACGGACGGCGCTCGTGCGCAATCGATCACAATGCACCATGCGTCGCGGCCCCGACAGGCCCAGGCGGCGCTCGCTGCAGTTCAGTGCGCGTCAAGGGACAAGGGAGCTGCAGGAACGCTCGCCCCAACGCTCGGCCGCCCCGTTTCGCACGCGCCGATTTCTGCTTGGGGCGCCGGCGGGTGGACGGGCGCCGCGCCGCAGTGGATTGATCCGCTCCCCTCGTCTCCTCGCCGCCATGACTCAGCGTGAATCCGGCGCCTGATGGCCGCGGAAAGACATGGCGCGGCCAGCTGGACCCGTCCGTCACGGCCGCCGTCGGCCATCGGTCGGCGATCAGCAGCGTGCGCATGGTGGGTGGGGCTTGGGACACTCGGGTCCCCGCTTGCTGCGCACGCGAGACTCTCTCGGCGCGGTTGGCGTCGCGGCTGCTTGGCGGCCCGCGCGCGGCGGCGGCAGCTTGTCTTTGCGGCGCGGCCCCGCCGATCGCAAAAGCACAGCATTCTCTTCTCTCGCCGATCACGCCGGATGGGCGGCGCGTGGGCGGTGGACATGTAAAACGCCGCCTTCTGCTCACCACCAGACGCTGTTAAACGCCAATGCGCGCGCGTGAGTAGGCAAAGCAGCGGGAGGCAGAGACGCCGGGTGGCCGCATAGACCGCCACCTGATTGGGTCGCCGCGCAGATGACGCGGGCGCCGCCGTCGTCAGCGCCAGCGGCGATGCGCAAGTCTGAAGTTTGCAAGCGGCGGGCGCGGATCCTTCGTCCCAACGTCCGTCGCCCGGGAGGATGCGGGCGCTCATCCGCCGCCGTGCGGCACGCCGCGTGCTCCTTCTGCGCGCGGCGACAAATCAAGTGGCCAGGCGATAGACGAGTCCCGCGGGCGCCGCCTGCGACCCGTCGGCGGGCCGCTCGCGCCATCCGCGGGCCGCGGGCCGCTCCTCATGCGCTGGAGCTCGAGCGGGGAGGAATCGGTCGGTCGGTCGGTCGCAGCCAGCAGCAGCAGACATGCACGCGCTGATGGGCCCACGTGCGTCCACGGCGTTTCTGCCATGTCGCGATGAATCCAGGGCCTCGGGCGGCCTTTGGCGACCATTTCGGCGATGGATCAAGCGCGGAGGATGCGGGCCCGTGAATGTGGACGCAGTGCGGGGAAACCCCAGCGTGGTCTCTCTCATGAATCATGTGCCACGCTCGAAAAGATGCCGACATACACTTCGGGCGATCCGTGACCTCCGTCTCCCGATACCCCCGTCAGCGCACCGCGCGTCTCCCCTCCACAACGACTGTCAACTTCCCTTCATTGCAACATACCCTCCTCTTACCAATACTGCACACGCCTCGCTAACCCCGCGCCGCACGCCGCCTGATTCGGTGGTCCACGCGACCCAACTTCAGCTTCCGTGACTCGAGCCCTACCCCGCCGCCATGTTTCACGCACCAATAAATCCACTGCCCGGCGTCCCCTACCCGCGTGAATTCCAGTGCTCCGGAGTGATGGTCCCCGAATAAGTGCCCTGAGAAGCCCCGAGCCCCGACGCCCATTATTCCGCTTTGACCGCTGAGCGAACGCGCTGATCGTCTCGGAGACGATCGCTCCGCCCCGCTCTCCGCCCCGCTCTCCCCTCCCCCGGCCTCCGCCGCCCGCCCGCCCGCCTGCCCCCTCGCGGCCCGGCGTCGGGAGCGTGGCCGCCACGACGATCTTCCACCGGCAGACCGCCGCCCCGCACATGGGCGTGGGCTGCTCGCGAGAGGAGCAGCGCACCGTCATGGACCGCCTGCTCGAGGCGCTGGACCCGCAGCGCGGCCGCCACAAGTTCCTCTCGGGCCGCCGCCGCCGGTCCGCGTCCCCGCAGTCGTCCGCCGCGCTCGCGCACTCGTCGCCCGCTCGCGCGCCGCGAAGGAAGCTCGCCACCGCGCACGACGACATGACAGCGGCGCACGCCTGGGAGGCGCGCGAGCGCCGGCGCCACGCGCGGCTCGCGTCCTCGCAGCGCGCTGAGGACTGGAGCCGCTACGTGGCCAGCCCCGTGGTGAGCGACTACGCGGCCGTGTCGACGCAGAACAGCAAGTTCCGCAAGAATATGGAGGACGAGTGCGTGGCCATCCCGCAGTTCCGCGCGTTCGGCGCCGACCCGGCCAAGAGCTCGTTCTTCGGCGTCTACGACGGCCACGGCGGCGACTTCTGCTCCAAGTACGCCGCCAAGCACTTCCACCAGCGGCTGGCCGCCGCGCTAGAGGAGCGCTTTAGCGCCAAGCGCTTCGAGTCGGAGTGCAGCAGCAGCAACAACAGCGCCGACACGTCCTCGAGCAGCCTGGACTGCGCCGACGCGCTCGACGGCGACGTCTTCTCGGCCGAGGACATGGCGCACTGCTATGCCGAGGCCTTCTCCATGCTGGACAAGGAGCTGGAGGAGTTCGAAGAGTCGTGCTCGAGCGGCTCGACCGCCGTCACGTGCCTCATCCGCCGGCACCGCGGCCGCACGAGCTTCCACGTGGCCAACGTGGGCGACTCGCGCGCCATCCTGTTCGCGGACGGCCGCACCACGCGGCTGTCGGTGGACCACAAGGCCACGAACGAGGACGAGGTCAAGCGCATCCGCGCGCTCAACGGCATCATATTTAACAAGCGCGTGGCCGGCTGCATCTCGGTCACGCGCGCGCTGGGCCAGGCGGACGAGAAGCGGTTCATCACGAGCGCGCCGCACGTCGAGTCGGTGGACGTGGAGGCGTCCGACGCCTTCCTCATGCTCGTCAGCGACGGCGTCTCGGACGTCTTCAGCGACGAGGAGCTGACGGCCTTCGTCGCCCTGCGGCTGAGCGCCGGCGACGCCTCGCTCGCCATCTGCAAGGAGCTGCTGGACGAGGCCAAGCAGCAGGGCTCCATGGACAACATGACGGCCGTGCTCATCAGCTTCGCCGACCAGCCGCTCGCCGCCTAGGAACAGGATCACGCTTAATTTAAACGACTCACGCCTTCCTTCACGCCTCTCCTCTAGCGTTCGCGCCGTGATGACGCCCGGCCAGCCGAGAGAGCGGCGGGCCGATGATGCTTGAACTATCCGTGGCAGGAGGGGTGGCACCTTGAGCTTGCCGGGTGGATTACGCCTCGGGAACGCATAAATACCGGGAGGGGGCGTCCACGGGCGGCCGACGCGCGGGCGTCATAGGTCCAGCGTGCGCGGGGCCGTGTCGACGGGCGTGCGGCGGCGGAAGGTGAGCACCAGCGGCTTGGGCGCGAACTGCATGATCTGCACCGTGCGCGTGTAGCCGAGCTGCTGCACGTCGTAGTGATTGATGGTGAGCAGCGCGTCGCCCGCGCGCAGGCGGTGCCTGGACGCGCCGCGGCCGATGAGCCCGGTCGCGCGCACCTCGCTCACGACCGGGTACGGCAGCGCGGCGTCGGGCTTGAGCTGGATACCCAGAGCGCCGTCCTCCTCGCGCCAGATGACGTGGCACAGCGCCTTCTCCAGGCGCGCGCGGCTCTGCTGTTTCTCGGCGCGCACGAGCGACAGCGTGCGCCGCCGCTGGCCCGCGTGGCGAGGCAACTCGTGCGCGCTGGGCCGGCGGAAGCGCAGCACGGCGGGCCGCACGCCGTCGTCCAGCACGCGCATGACGGTCTCGAAAGCCGTGCTGGCGGCGCTGGCGCTCAGCTCGTTCACGGCCAGCAAGAAATCCCCCTCGCGCACGTTCCACATGCCCGGCAGCGCGTCGTTACCGTCCGCGGACATCACGCGCGGGTACCCCGAGCGCGCGCACGGCTCGAAGGCCAGGTCGCCCAGGCACGACCCGTGCCAGAGCAGCAGCTCGTACTGCCGGTGCGCGCCGTCGTCGTCGCCGTCGGAGGCCGCGCCGCCGCCCGCCGCCTCCACGGTGTCGACCGTCGCGGCGCCCGCCGAGAGCGAGGACGAGGACGAGGCCGTGGAGGCCGTGCGCCGCAGCGACGACACGTGCGGGAGCCGCAGCTTGTCGCGCAGGAAGCCCTGGATCTTGAGCGCCGCCGCGTCCTCGGCCACCGTCGCGCGCATCCACTGGCCGAACGGCCGCGGCGCCGGCGTCTTGTGCACCAGCGCCGCAGACTCGTCGTCGCCCAGCAGCCGCGCGTCCAGGCCCATGAGCACCCACTTCACCGCGTTGCAGCCTGCAGGTCGTGGAATGGTCTGGGAGTAACTGACAGTCGCACTATTCGGAATGGATAAATCAGCGGATACAAACACCGAGTCAAAGCGAGGAGGAGGCCGCGTGCTGGGACACTTTCGCGCTCGTGTGGACCACTTGGTGAGCAACTCGCTGAAAAAAATGCAATTGCTGGGTGCCGCGGCACAGGTGTTTTTTGCCTGACGTTTGACTTGGCATTTGTATGGGAAATCAGGGCAATGCACAGCGCAAATTTGTCGGTCGGCATGGACGATGGCATGGACGCGCGAGCACCTGCGAGGCGCTTCAAGGCAGCGGCGGCAGGCCATGGGGACGTGGTTGGTCGACTCGCAAGGCGCACGAATCGACACACGCAACGCCGCTCGGGATCTTGAAGGGTCGCTTCGCTGACGTGCCACCGACTGTTGAGTTGAAGCGTGATGAATTCCACGCGCCTGAATGAAGCGGACAGGCATGCGATCGATCGAGTGATTCGGACGCGACATTGAACTTGAACTCATCAATCGCCACGCCAGCGACCGGTCTCAATCAAGACTCCGACGCCGCGTGAAAAACTGGTCGGTCGTTCGAAGCAGCGGCGCGGGCTCAAGACGGACCGCGCGCCTTCTCCGTGCATCAGGCTCCCTTGATTCCTGTCTTTGATGGAGGGCGGAGACGTTCTCTTGGCCCAAGCCGAGTGGCAAAATGCGCATTTTCACACTGTGTGGATTCCACACTGTGGAAAGCCACAAGGAGACACACACTCTCGACAATCTCAATGGTCAACATGCATTCCTTTTTCACGTTCCGTTTGAGACACAATAGATTGAAATCTTGATAATGTTCCCCGCTGTACGCTCAAGATACCAAAGCTCGCGAAGGGGGAGAAGAGAGAGCAAACGCGCGAGAAAGCAAGCCCACGAGCAGCGCACCATGTTCCAGACGAAGTGAGTGCCCCTGGCGACGCCCACGGCGAGCGCGGTGGCCGTCGATGCAGCGGTCGTGCTCCCCGAGCGCTCGCGCTGTCGGCCGCCGCTTTTCCGGCGTCGAGAGGCTTCGTATTGACGCCGCTGTCGCTGTTTCTCCGCAGCACCGAGTATGACCGCGGCGTGAACACGTTCTCGCCCGAGGGCCGCCTCTTCCAGGTCGAGTACGCCATCGAGGCCATCAAGGTGCGTTGCTATAGTGGTAGACGAGCTTGAGACTGCACTGGCTGACCCGCTGCGTCCTTTAGATGGGCACGACGGCGATCGGCATCCGCACCAAGGAGGGCGTGGTGCTGGCCGTCGAGAAGCGCCTGACGTCGCCGCTGCTCGAGCCCGGCAGGTGCGTAGTCCCCGGCCGGTAGGAGCCTACGCGGCACAGTGACGCTCACGTGGATGGTCGGGCTGGTGGTGCGCAGCATCGAGAAGATCCTGGAGATCGACCGGCACGTCGGCGCGGCCATGAGCGGCATCACGGCGGACGCGCAGACGCTGATCGACCACGCGCGCGTGGAGGCGACGAACCACTGGTTCTCGTACGACGAGCGCATCCGCGTGCAGGCGCTGACGCAGGCTGTGTGCGACCTGGCGCTGAGCTTCGGCGAGGGCCAGGACGAGAACAACCACAAGCAGAAGATGAGCCGCCCCTTCGGCGTGGCGCTGCTGCTCGCCGGCGTGGACGACCACGGCCCGCAGCTCTTCTTCTCGGAGCCGTCCGGCACGTACTGGCCCGTCAAGGCGCACGCCATCGGCTCGGGCTCGGAGGGGGCGCTCAACAACCTCAAGGAGAGCTACTCGGAGGACATGACGCTCCTGGACGCCGAGGCGCTGGCCATCGGCGCGCTCAAGCAGCACATGGAGGAGAAGCTCACCAGCATCAACGTGGAGCTGGCCACCGTCACCGCCGACAAGGGCTTCCACGTCTGCACAGCGCAGGAGCTAGACGCGGTCATCGCCCGCCTGTAGGTCCGCGGCGGCCGCGCCGACTGGTCTGGTCTCGCTCCGAGACGGTAGGGGCGCTCGTCTGGGGCCGTGACGGCTCGCGCCGAGGAGGACGAGGCCACGGTATCGATCGACAAGACACACGATGAAGACCTTCGCCTGGCAATCGTTCGGTTCATTTGCTGAGTTGGAGCGGAACTGATAGCAGGTTGCGACGCGGCGATCGGTCTCCAACCGGCGGATCTCCACCTCCATTGCTTGCCTTGCGGACCGACAAGCATAGCCGACGCCAAGAGCAGCATGGAGAAGCCCGGCCATGCGTCCGCTTCGAGCACGCTCAAGCGCGCGAGCATGCCAGGCAAATGCCCCGTGCTGAACGGCGCCAACGCGAGGCACGACAACACGCCATCGGCCTACGGCCAGGCGCTTCCGCCCTCGTGCTGCGACTGCGGCAGCTGCTGCGCCGACAGCCGCGATTGCGCGTGCGCCGACGACTCGCACTGCACTGGTGCCTGCTCCCAGCCGCGCGCGACGAAGGCAAGCCCGGACGGAGCCGAAGAACAGGGCTACCGCCAGCACGGAGGCAGCTGAGCCGCCTGGCCTGGGACGCTCAAGGACAGACACGCGCACGCCAAGGACTGTTGGGAGTTTGATCGCTCGATCGTGTTGTTTCCTCGGCCGCGAGTGTCTGTCTGTCTGTCTGCCTGGCCGCCGCTGCGCCTGCTCCCGGCCAGCGACCGCCACGCTACCTCCTCCGTCCGCAGGCCCACAATAACTAACACCGGACTCGACGCCATCCAAAGCACACGCACACGCAGAGCCGTCATCACAGACAGTCCACGACCTGGTCCTCCTTGTCGGCGATGGGCTCGCTCTCGACCTCGTCGTCCAGGCTGCTGGTGGAGCCCGAGGAGCTGGTGGCCGCCGCCGTGAAGCTGTGCAGGCGGGAGATGATCATGTCGAGTGCCACCGAGTTGACGCCGTGCGGGATGATGATGTCCGCCACGCGCTTGGACTGCTCGACGAACATCATGTGCATGGGGCGGACCGTCTTCATGTACTGGTTCATGACCGACTCGGCCGTGCGCGCGCGCTCCTCCATGTCGCGGCGCAGGCGGCGCACGAGGCGGATGTCGGCGGCCGTCTCGACGAAGATCTTGATGTCCATGAGGTCGGCCAGCGCCTGGTCGGCGAAGATGAGGATGCCCTCGACGAGGATGACGCTGTTGGGCTGCATGGCGCGCGTCTCGGGGCACCGCGAGTGCGTGCCGAAGTCGTACACGGGCACGTCCACGGCCTTGCCGGCGCGCAGCTGCCGCAGGTGCCGCACCAGCAGGTCGGTCTCGAGCGAGTCCGGGTGGTCGAAGTTGTGCTCGGCGCGCTGCGCCATGCTCAGGTGGCCCAGGTCCTTGTAGTAGTAGTCGTGCGACAGGTACGACACGCGGCTGGCGCCGAACTCCGAGATGATAGCGCGCGACAGCGTCGTCTTGCCCGAGCCCGAGCCGCCGCACACGCCCACGACCAGGATCGGGTTGCCCTCGTCGTTGAGCGCCGTCGAGCTGTTGGGCCGCCGCTCAAGCGTGAAGTGCGGCGCGCAGTAGTCCGGCTCGGCCGCCGCTGCCGCGCGGGGCTTGGGCGTGCCCTGCTCCACGGACGTGTCGAAGTACACGATGTCCTTGACCAGCTCTAGCTCGCGCCGGCCCACGTCCAGCATCTGCTGCACCGCGAAGCGCTCCGACCGCCGGGCGCGCGCGCGCGTGGCCGCCGCCGCCGCCACCAGCGCCGCCACCAGCGCCGCCACCTCGAGCACCGTGCTCGCCTTGACCATCGTCGGGCTGGCTGGGGGGTACGGGGGTAAGGG